>DWCF01001260.1:0-32281 GCA_018230265.1 Delias oraia
AAGGAATTTAATACTGATATTTTGTGAGGATTTGGTATCACTCAAGATGAGCCGGCACATGTAGTGCATCAGCGTGGCTCTCCCGTGAGAAAATATATTTTATTTCACTTCTTTTTTAATAATATTTAGTTGTCATTTTAAGCAATGTATTTAATAGCTGTTTAAATTATTTAAATGTATCTTTCTATTTCATTAAAAAAAACAGAAACTTAACAGAATACTGAGCTTGAAACGGTACTAGTACTGAATTTCGCAGAGTTAGTGAGGATATGGGAGGCCCTTAAAAGCGGCATAAAAAACCGCCAACACAACCGATTCGCGGACTGTGTCATGGTTGTTCATCGGCGGCGGTGTTCTCTTACCATAAAAAAGACCCACCTGTTCCATTGTCCACTAAATAATAAAAAAAGTCAAACAGCTTCGTTTTCTGAACTGTTCTAATATTAAACATAAAAAACTATTTTAAGAACAACTTATGAAACTCCACGAAAAAATTTGTTTTATTCTTTTAAAATGCATAGTTTTACATTTACAAATACCATATATTAAAATACATCGCACGTAGAGCAGATGGCCGATGGGCCGGAATGTGTTAGAGTGGAGACCACAGTCCGGCAAGCGCAGCGTAAGACGTCCACCCACAAGGTGGACAGCGACCTTCTAAAGGTCGCCGGAAGACGCTAGTTGCAGGTCACCTCCAACAGGTATTCATGGAAGTCCAAGGGGGGAGGAGGGGGGGCTATGTCCAGCAGTAAACACTATACATTTTAGAATAAATATTTATAAATTGAGTGTGATATTTATAAATTGAGTGCTACACGCCTTCAGTGCAACCACAGAGACTATTGAAGAAAGTTAGTACTGGTCGGTTTCCGTTAATCTACCGTTTAAGCTGAGCTTAAACTGTAGTTGGAAATTAAACAAAGTTTGATCCGTCGGAGACGAACGCAAGCTTTAAGCATGAGTTACTGATATTACTTTGATAGTTCATGATTTATTGTTAATGATTAAATTATTATTATATTATGATTTGATTATTGCTCAAATTTTTATTAAAATATTGAGGATAATACATGGCGTTATAAGGTCCGCCTTACGAAATGTTGAGGCTGGAGATGTTTGTCAGCATCTCACAATAAAGAAAGGTTTATTATACACGGTATATTACGCGGCTTGTACAATATTTTGTGTATTGATATTGTTAGAGACAATAGCTTGAAAGTTTGGTACCCTTGAGCAACGTTATTGTATGGTGTAAACCCTTCGTGAATATATATATTATTTTAGGCTAAAAAACTTGTATTTTTATTAGCCTTTAGTTTGCTTTGCATTGTATATTGTATTGAACATTTTAAAACTGTTGTTAACTTTAAAATGTATAAAACTTTAGAATAACTAATGTGAATAACACTTTTGCAGCCGCACGAGATGGACGGTAATTTATATTACATTTAATTGTATTTGTTACGCCAGAAGAATAAAGGCGGGTGCGTGCAAGCTTCGATCGACTTCATTTCACATACTTCCGATGGATACGATATGAATAGGCGAACGTACCCATTAAATAAATAAATTATTTAACTAACTAATTCAATATAATAAAAACTTAGAAAAATACATATAAAGATTTTTTCATTTTGTTGCGGGCAACGGGGCAAATGGTTCTGCCTCACAGTAAGAGATTACTGCCTTTCTGGAGCAACTGCGCTACAAGCCACGCTTTGGTTATGTTACCGGCTTTTTAATCTCAAAAGCTTAAAAAATTCTTCTAGGATTTGTGTTTTCTGTAAAAAGTTACTCCATAATATTTTAAAATAAATCGTGAAGCAAAATAACAGAAGACTCATCTAGAATAAGTGATTCAATTCCCATGGACACTCCTAGCTTTAGAAGAGCCGTGGGTGCGTTGCTTCTAAGGTCTATCCCATTAAAGAGGTCTATCTCTTTTGAAATAGCTGTATTAAAGCACTTGATATAATATTTAGTTAACTTTTAGCGCGCGTTAATTTTACTACTATCCCCCGCACCTCGTGCCCTTCTGAAGAGTGTCGATCGGTTAGGCTGCGCAGGCGGCGGGAGCGCTTCGCTAGCTGAGTCACAAGTTAGCTTCGTGGCTATCGCACGCGCGCCACCGCTGCTGATATTACTTTTATACAAGTATCTAATAATAATATTGACAATAAACCTTTTATAGCGGCAGATCGACTACTTTCATTTCCTTTTTAATAACAAATATCAACCGTTATAAACTTCTAATTTCTCATTTCTTTATGAACTAACTAAACCCGTTACAATTATTGTTTTAGAAATAAAACAATAGAAAAATACATTTAAATATAAAAAAAATTACCAGAAACATAATAAATATTTTAAACAAATATTTTTAAAGTTAAAAATTCGATAAATTATCATATTTTATTAAAATGTAACATGTGAGTTAAATATTCATGTTAGGTAAAACATTTTCCAAAATAACTTGTCAGTGCCATGCATCGTAGACGCTTATTCTGGTTAAAATTTATCTTTGCGTCATCTTTGTACTGTGAAGGTCAAAGGTTAACTAAAAATAGGAAAATATATTTGTAGCCGTAGAAAATAGTCTGAAACAATTTTTTAAAATTTGCTTGAATAAATTCCTTTATATGATATACACTGTAAATCTATAATTAGCGAACCTTGGAGAATTCCTAGTCTTGTAAAGGTACGAGATAACCGATGCCAGGGCAACCACACCAATCCATACTTCGGTTGTGTTCTGGGCTCCACGTTGGTATTGGTAGTCTGTGTGTCACTCCGGCTCAATTGTGTAGGTATATTTTTACTGCATGCATCATACAAAATAGTGGCTGTCTGATACCCTAGTATATTTTATCAATATTCAAATGAGTATATCGAATTTTCAATAAAATTCTTTGCCACACACGTCCGAATAGAATAAAAGGTCTCCTAAAAGTGGAATTATTTAAAAATTCCGTGAATAGGTCCCGAATGGACGGCGGAATAAATTGGTAGTTATTTTCCGGCCCGCCGCGTTTTGTATTGACGTTGACACTTAACGGCACATAAATCTGTGCTAGAAATAATTAAACAGAATTGCCGCATAGACAATTTTGAACTACTCCATTTTTGATTGTGGATGGGTCTGTTGCTTATGTGAGATGTGACATTTACGCTAAGAACTCATTCAGCGGTTTTTATTATTCAATTAGTTATTTCAACGTTTCACGCAAAAACAGCAAAAAGGATCCTAATGAAGTCTTGCAATAATCATTCACACATCACAGATAGTTCATGAGCAGCGGTGTTCTCGTACCATATAGAACGGTGTTTCGCATACTTTTTGTGTGCAAGGTACATCTGGGGAAAATTTTTAAGGTACACTGCTGGACAAAGTCCTCTCACTTGGAATTCCATGAATACCTGTTGGAGGCGACCTGCATCCAGCATCTTCCGGCGACCTTTATAAGGTTGTCTGTCTACCTTGTGGGTGGACGTCCCACGCTGCGTTAGCCGGTCCGTAGACTCCACTCTAACACTTTTCACACAAGGTACACTACAAACAAAAAACATCGTATGTAATTAATATTAATCAAATCAAAATATATGTGTACTCAAATATTTTTTTTACAATTATTCATAACAACATAAGTTTATAAGAGAACCTTATCATTACGGGACACAACACACTACCAGTGTGCCGCGGTATACTCTTTGCGAAACACCAAAATAGAAAACCCACCTCTGTTATCCGCTATACCATAAAAATATATTAATATCATATGAAATTCTTAAAATATCATATACACGCAAAGCATGCTGTGACATTAATTCTGACATTTGCTGAATTTAATAGATACGCTATACCCATTATAATTGTATTGCTTAGTTAGCGATACAACCGACTACGTAACTCAATATTCAGCATACAGCATATTAAATTAATTGAAACCCAATCGAATGGTTCGTTCGGGTATTATAAACTAATTTTAAGTACAAAAGCTGTAATATTATTCTTGAATATCTAATACAGATATAAATTATTATAGTATCGTATAAATTAAGAATCCTTTTAATAAATAAATACAATGATTTTTTATAAAACATTTACAACTGTGTAAAATATATGAACGTAAAAATATTATACACTGACCTGTAAAAACAAAGATATGACATATAAAGTTTATTAATAGTTTGTCGATTCCGTTTTACTAAATTCTTTATAATATTGTTTCCTTTCAATTAACCTAACGACTTATTACCAACACTTGTAGTATCGGTAACACCACTTGATTTTTTTTAAAAGAAATATAATTTTTATAGTAAAGCGGACAACGGAGCAGGTGGATCTCCAATATGGTAAGAAAACACCTCAGCCCATAGGTATTAGGTATAGGTATAATTTAATTTATATTAAATTATAAGCTTTAATAATACATTTATTTAGCTTCATAGAAGTCAAAGGGGCAGGCCTATGTCCAGCAGTGGACGTCTTACGGCTGAAATGTTGAAGATGATGAATAAGCTTTAGATGTAATTTTTCTATTTTTATATTAAATTATATTATATGTATATATTCTATTTTTATTTTTTTATATTAAAAACTTATACATGGTAGATATACTTGCAACTTAGATGTAAATATTTTTTTTATGGTAAGGCGGACAACGGAGCAGGGGGGTATCCTATATGGTAAGAGAATACCACCGCTCATAGACAACCGCGCATTGATTGTGTTGCCGGGTTTTTACGACGCTTAATCAGTATTTTAATGGCTTCCGATATCCTCACTCACTCAACAAAATACAGTAGAAGCACCGTTACAAGTGCAACCATTTCAGGCTGGGATTTCTAGAATATGAAAGCATTTGGGATATGTATGAGGCATTTGACGATGCTAACTAAGCACTTACTGATTCCCGTGGAGTTACTAAAACACATATAATATGTATGATATTATTATATAAATTGGAAGTTCCCAACGTCAAACACGAGTCACGATTTCAAATACTATCGCGGCTCACCTATGGAGTCACTAGTTTACAGTCCTCCGGTTACACAGTTCTGTAATATTTTATGCTCGTGGTTTCGTCTTTGTAAAATACTGTGACAGATGTTATTGAAACGGTGTAATTATTAATAATAAATTATTGTTTATTAATGATGATTGTTATTACCTTCGAACGAAAAAAAAGTGTATTATCTCTAAGTTGATAATTTATATATCAACTCTGGAGGTTATTAAAATATAAATAATCTTGAAATATTGTTACAAATGTAAAGAAAATTACTGTAGAAATATTTTTCTATATAGTATTTATGCAGTTTAAATAAAATAAAATAGTTTTTTAAGATTATAAAACTTAGCTAAAATACGATCTTAGTATTTTTTCTTGCAATATCAAATATGAAAGACAAAAAATTTAAGATATTGTTCAAGTTAAGCAAAGTTTTTAAGTAAGACATTACTTATATCCCGTGAAAGAACTGTGCTGAAGCATCAAAGACTAACTAGAATAAAAGAAAAATGATAACATGGACTTTAAAGATGTTTTTTGTTGATTTAGATTTATGTATATGTGTATTACACTCCTGTGTATTTGAGTTCTACAAAAAGAACCGAATTCACGCACGTACTGTTAGAAAAATGTGCCAACGCTTTTTCTAAAACTCCCCTACACCTAAATCCATACCGATACGTACATATTTATTTTCAACTAGACTCCGTATTCCCGATTGTGAGCTGAAAAAGCGATGCGTATTCCAAAATATTCAACCCAAAAGAAAGTTATTCCCATTTTTGATTACGGCATTTCTCGTTTCCCGCTTTATTCAAAGCTTTTGGAGATACGAACGGTAGTTCATGTGAATTTGTTTATATTCAAAGTAAGTAGCGTTCTTGAAATGTTCTATGTAACATATTTTCATATAACGCTACAGAAAAGCAATGATGAAATATTACGCTGGAACGATACCGCCTGGTTGTACTAACTGTTATCTGAGCCTTATTTCACTTTTAAGATATCACGGCCAAAGTTCTCTCCTCAGCCTTTTTTCCTTAATTGGACCCTAACCACCCGTGGAAGAGACATACTTCAGTATGTCAGCTGTATGCTTCAGTATATGTTGACGTAATTGGAAGTGATGGTAGGTACTTCTACTATATTTCGCTAAATGATTGAGAATATCTGAGGTCTTTCAAATTACACAGACAGTGGCGCGGTTGTTCCTGGGCGGTGGTTTTTTATATCATATAGAAGACGCACCTGCTCCGTTGTCTGCAAAAATACCACAATGTTTCCATACGGTGCGAACCCATGTTTGAGAAGCTTTACGTCCGAACAAACATACCACATGGCTGGAGTTAATGACTCTTGCCATTGGATAGCCAACGACTACTACTCACTGTGTTTCACTGAGTGAGTGAGGATATCTGAGGCTCGTGAAGTTATGTATATCAATCAAGTGGCGTTATACGCCGGCAACAATACCAAAGCATGGGTTGTGGCGCGGTCTCCATGGGCATAACTGATCTCTTACCACAGTTAAGACCTGTCTGTTTCAAAAAAAAGATATATCAGGACTTGCAGGTAATGAATCTAAACATTTATTCATGAGATATATACTTTGAGAGACATGAGATATATACATAATTTAACAAATTAAAATACAATTATTAAATAATCAATTTTAGTGGTAGAAGAAAGAAATTTCGGACTGTACGTATATTTTAATGCTAAATCATAAAATATTTTGTCAGAAAAATAAATATTTAAAGGGTGAACCAGCCTTGCCACTTAAGGGGATAAAAAATAGATTACCTACATTTGAATTTTATATATGAAAAACTCATTAATATAGGAATTTTTGAAATACCTCCGAGTTTATTTGACAACTAATTCCTTTCATGGATCATTTAAAACAGCTTATTTCCATGTAAGCTTGCAAAGCTTTGGTGAGGTTTCGTATTGTCGGCCAAGTAATTGCAAGCCACGACAAGCCACCTGGTAATTGATATTACATTAATTTAATTTACATAAGGGCAACGACAGTATATAACTTGATATAGTATACGGATAATGAATATTCAAACTCAAAAATACAATAATAAAAGAACGTGCATATCCCTAAAAGCCCGGCAACACACCCGCAGCCCAGAAGAAACTGGTCCCCTATTTGACTCCCAATTTTCTTAAAAGAATTACATGCTTGTAAAATATTATAAATCAAAACTAAAAGACCGACAACGCACCCGTAGCCTCATTCAGCAGGGACTGGGGTGTATATGGGCGCAGGGCTCTTGCCTCCCAATTTTTATAAAAAAATGTAATTATAGTCTCATTTGAAAATAAAAATTCAAAATATGATATTCAAATAAGGAAACAGTCATCTTGATTTAATATAAAACCAATCTTAAACTAATATTAGATTCACGTTTTATTCATACAACCTTTCTAATAAGTTTCCATTTCAGCTACAGTACACTAAATTTGATATCAAATACATATATGTGTTCAAAGTTTGTTGTGCATGGAATTAATTCCGGGTAAACCGGTTTAAATGAAACCGGATTTAATTAGAACCGATAATTACGCCATAATTCAACAAATACTAATAGAATTATTATGGCTAAAATTATTAATAAACATAATTTGTTTTAATTAATTTTATATGTAGTCTGTGGTTAGATCTAGTCTATAGGTGTACCTAATCTATAATTGCATACTCTTTGGGAGCTTATTGATTTATAAAATGTTAATATTTTTTTAAAAGGACATTTTTGAAGGATAAATTAATTTATTGAAATTGAACATCGTTTATTTAGTTGCGATTTTGCGAAAAACATGTCATATAATATACTCAATTACTTTTTAAATGAATAACCTGGTACCTACTTTACTGATCATTGCATTGTGTAGTCCGTAATTAACAAAAATAAATATTTTCTTGCAGAGAAACAGAATTATGTTTTAAGTTGCATGACACCCGAATTGTAACAAAAGAACCTTATAAACACATCTCTTTGATTATTTTTATTGTCAATTATTAAACTACTGAACGATTTTTTCACCCGTAGGAGAGCCTTGCTGAAGCAAATGCGGTCGCACTACATGGGCCGGCCCGTCGGAATTGATACCACGGGATCACAGAATGCTCAACCTGAAACAGTACTCGTACTGTGTTTCGCTGAGTGAGGGATGTCGGTGGCCCTTAAAAATGTCGCTTAATTGGCGTAAAAAGCCGGTAACAAGGCCATAGCGAGGACTATGACGCGGTTGCACATGGGCGGCGGTGTTCTCTTACTATGGTAATATGGCTTATATATGTATAAGACCCACCTACTCCGTTGTCCGCTATGGTATAAAGAATCAGGAACATTTAGGTATTTTTATTAGTTACTGAATAAACAAGATTAGTTACGGAAGTAGTACGCCGTAGTACTGAAACTACAGTATTACATAACACATAACAGTCGCTACATAACATACATACATAACAGTTGTTACATGTTACAGTAGTAAAAATTTAAACATCGTTAACTGTAACGAAAAAAGCGTATCACGGTTTCATAAAATACCGGTTTATTTCTAATTGCATGGACCAATTTGTTTCGTTATCGACTTAAATTATTTCCTACTATTTCATTCAATATATCTTTGCTGTTCCAATTAAATGTTTCAGATACATGGTGTTTCTTCAATCATGTTAACAAAACCATTTATTAAATAATAGTGCCAGCCGGTTTTTTATCGACTTACTTTGCAAATCTGATAATCACGAAATAATCTATTTGTTATTCATGAAAACCATAGTTGCTGAAAATTTAAAAAGATTTATTCTGTAAATCTCATACTCCCTTTAAAACAAACATAAACTTTACTTCCTTATATTGGTATAGAATATTCAGTTAAAATTTTATTGTGTAACAATTTATTTAAGCCTACCACGAAGTGAGAGGTATGAAGTTCGATTCTCAGTCTGACTATTTTTATTTATTATTTACTTTTTAGTTTATTCGTTATTTGGAAGACCTTGACAGTGGCTGGGCAAGTGTCGAAGGCTCTTGAAATACAACTAAACCGGCGTATAAAGTCGGCAACACAACCAAATCGCAGATTGTGATGGGGAAGTCTTACCACAGAGGAGACCCCCTACTCTGTTGCCCGCTTTACCATAAAAAACAGATGTTACGTTTTATAGAATTAAGTCAACATACAACCTTACTGGCTAGTTCTATCTATTCATATTACTTGTACCATCGGAGTATTAAAATCGTTGCTAATCGATTTAATTTAAACAGTCAACGTTTCAGTCACTCTATATAATCTATATATTCAGTAATACTATCTACCTACATACGGATTTGAAACGAGGTTGCTTACGATGGGTCCGATGGAGAAGCTGAGAGTCACTCAGCGAGCTATGGATAGGGCAATGCTCGGAGTCTCACTTCGAGATAAAATCAGAAATGAGTTTATCCGTAGCCAAACCAAAGTAACCGACATTACCCGCCGTATCAGTAAGTTGAAGTGGCAACGGACTGGCCACGCTCGACGAACCGACGATCATTGAGGAAGAAAGGTTCTCGAGTGGCGACAGCGTACCGGAAAACGCAGAGTAGGACGTCCCGCCACGCGAAGGAAAGACGGATCTCATGAAGGTCGCGGGCAACCGCTGGATCCAGATCGTTCAAGATCGTAATAGGTGGGCGTTTTTGGGGGAGGCCTATGTCCAGCAGTGGACTTAATAGGCTGATGATGATTACTATCTACTCTATCTCTATCTACTCTATCTCTATCTAATAAATATTTATAGTAGTAATACTCTATAAATTCACTAAACTCTATATTCCTATAAATAAGTGCCCTGCGATACAACACTAATTCTATTTTCTACTCGACTGCGTGCAGTTAACAAGGAGTTGTTCATTTAAGTTCCCTTTCATACTCTAAGCGTAATAATAAACAAGAAAAAATAAATTGGATACCGTTCGTGTCGGTTGCTTTAACACCGTTCACTTTGTTCGCTTTAGATTTTTTTATACTTTGCCGATCGAAAGTTGTAAGGGTAAAGATAATGTTAAGAGCTCACGGATGCCATTTATATGTTGAGTAACTTTTAGTTTATGTATCTTTTAAAACTATTTATACCTAAGGGCGTTTTTGCACTCATCCATATCGAATTCGTATTGATAACATATGAAATATTACCAAGTTAATTTACAGGACAGTTATTAGGGCTCTTCAGACACTCATGGATCTAAAATCTCATCTATAAAATATTTTTCAGTTACCTTTCAAGCCTAAAAACTCTACTTTGACCTAGAGCTCTCGACAATAGCCCAGGGGATGAAGCAGGTGACTGAGCGTTACTTCGACAAGGGCCATCACATCACTCGTGCGCATTAGCGTAAAGTACATTTCCACCCGAAGAAGACAAAGGCGCCCGATGCATGATAGGCCGCTTTATCCGCGACAAGCTGTAAAATGTATTAAATCAAAAGAGTTTTTAGTAATGTCAAAAATCATACATTTTAATACATTTTAATTTTTGATAATTTTTTCATAAATTAGATATAATGCATTTTTTATGCAATTTTTGAAACATTGCTGTTCTGCAAGGTAAATTAAAAAGTGAACTAGTGGCCCTGACTCCTAGCACACGACGTCTTGATAGCAATCCCTGGACCCGCTAAACCTGAAAAAATAAAAGCATTACCCTGCCTTTATGGATTCGAATATATGCCTTTATGGTAATCCAGTTCTAGGATCCAGCAGTTAAACCATCCCTGTACTTTAAGGAGTATTCTAAAAAGAATTACCCAAATCGGTCCAGACATTCTAAAGTTTTTCTTGAGAAGATTGCAAGCTGAGAACCTCGTAGCTCAGTGGTTATATATATAAGCCTTCTATAAAGTGCAAGGCATCGGATTTGAATCCCAATCCGAACAATTATAATTTAATTTATTCGGTCTCTGGACGGGTGAGTGTCTTAATACTGTCGTATCCGTAAGATCAACATTCTAAAGCATTTGATGACGCACCAATTGATCTGGCTCGTGCTACCAAGGGCTCACGAAATATTCAGCGAAAAGTGGTAGTTGTACTTAAAACGGTGCTTCTACTATGTTTAACTGAGTGAGTGAGTGAGGATATCGCAGATCCTTAAAAATTCCGTTTAAAAGGTTTAAAAAGCCAGTAACACAATCAATGCATGGACTGTGTCACTATTGTCCATTGGGGGCAATGTAGTTTTACCATAGAGGAGACCCATCTACTCCATTTTCTGCTATACCGTAGACAATTCTAGAGAGGCTAGTTGTCATAGAATTCCATAACCAAACAAATATTTCAACCATTTGGGAATTAGTAACTACAAACCAACTACCCTCTTTTGTATTCCATATATTATTGGTAAACTGAAATGCATTCTCGACAATTTCAAATAGTTTAAACAATTTTAACATAGACATATCTTTATTGAAGTGTATTTCATATTTGCGATACGAATTGATGAGTAAAGTTTCGAGAGCTTTCGCGCGAGTATTGCGCACTAAATAAACACTGTTATGTTAAAAGTTATCGAGATTTCTATATATACAGATTTTTCAACATAGGATACTATACCATAGAAAAGACAAATACGACCTCGTAGCTTAATGGTTTTAAAAGTGTACATTAAAGCGAGAGGTATCGGGTTCGAATCCTGGTCCGGACAATTATTTAATTCATAATTTATTCGGTCTGTGGAAGGGCTTGATAGTGGCCGGGTGAGTGTCTTAATAATATCACACCTGTGGGAAAGCCATATTGAAGCATATGCTGACGCAATAATTTAGCCGGCTCATCCAAATTCCTCGGGCTCACATAATACTCAGCGAAACGCTATTTGTACTGTATTTCGCAGAGTTAGGATATAATAGGCCCTTAAAAATGTCGCTTAAGTGGCGTAAAAATACCTCAACACAACCAATGTGGGGACTGTGGCGTGATTGTCCATGGGCGGCGGTGTTCTCTTTCTGTGGCGGCAACTTGTACGCGCGCCTTATGCGCTGCCCGCTCGACCTTCGCGACGCGGGGAGATATCACCAATTCGCGGGCGCACACTATAAATCGTCGAGTCTACGAGCACTGAAGATATATTCTACATTGAATTCAGCTTGCGCGCACTAGCTGTATTACGTTGTTAATATTAATTTAAATAGTGAGGAATAAATATCAAGTATGTAGTAAAATCTATTATATATAATCCTCCGCCACACCAAGGAACCTCATATGAAAATAGTTAACATATGAAAATAGATCATAATTATAGATTTTAATCATTAATATCAATTGTTAATTATGCCTGTATAGTGGTAATTATATAGCTTTTTGAGAGCCTTCTGTATTTTAATCCTACCATTAAACGAGAAGTATAGGAATGACATGTCGGATAGCCATGCAGTGGCATCATCCGAAGTGATGCCACGGGCTTACAAAACACTCAGTAGGTATAAAACAGTTGGTATGTGTTTAGCCGTGTTAGAGGCCCTAGAAAATAGCCTCCAATGCAATCGTTGCGCGGAATGTGGTACGGTTGGTAGTGGGTAGCGGTGCTATTTTACCATATAGAACAACCTAATCCGCTGTCAGATATACCATAGAAAATATAAATTTCATTAATAATGACAGATTTTATTTATGTATTTTAACTAGTGTTTATAAATAAAGTATGATAAAAAAATTTAAATGAATACAAGGGTGGGAGTGTCGAATTCACGACATCAAATATATAAGCCGAGGACAACACCTACCCCACATTATAAATCACTATAGGTTTTAGTGTCACGCTAAAAAATGTGACTCATGAATAAAACATTTAATTTTACATTTAATGTCATTCGGTCTTTCAAAGAGCTTGACATTGGCCGGGCGGGCGTCATAACAATTTTCTTCTATGCTATTGCAGACAACGGAGCAGGTGGGTTTTATATACGATAAGAGAACATCGTTGCCTATGGACAAGTGTGCCACAATTCGCGCATTAATTGTTTTGCCGGCTTTTTACGCCGCTTTTAAGGGTCTTCGATAGCCTCACTAACTCTGCGTAATACGATACAAGTACAGTTTCACGCTAAGAATTCTTACACTTTGGCGAGATATGCTAAAGAATATGATACGCACTAAACTTTCCCTTAAAATCTGGCAACACACTCGCGATACTGCTATAGCTTAGGTATCCACGGACCACTTCTCTACGAAGCCTGCATGTTTGGCTCCATATTTTCATATAATACTAACATATATTTTTACTAAAAATCTAATAAATTTGGCATATAAGATATGTTATGCGGTCCCAAGAACCTGCTTTGTGTGTAAAGTCTATGCCTTATTTGCTCTCGGTACCTGTCCGACAAATTTAGGTTTACGCTTTACCAATTCGTCGCAAAATCGTCCTGCAATAAACAATTTGTTTAAATTGATATTTTTTGTTGTTTATAATTTAAATTTAATATTCTGGTGCCTTGTGAACTCTCCCTCTCATTAATTTATTAATGTTTCATTTTTATTACCCATCTTATACTTTATCCTGGCATTATTTTTATCTTTTAAACTAAGAATTGCATAGTTGATAGTATTAAGTAAGTTTGTATTTGATATTTCTTATGTTTTAGTTTTATAATAATTAATTATTGATTAATTGTTGATTATAAATAAATAAAATAAAATAAAATAAATAGAAACATAAAAAAACCAATTAATATACAATCTATGAGAATGAGGTATTTCAAAGTTAATTATATATATATGTATCTAGGCCTAGCTACTGACAATGAAACAATAATTCCTATTCTATACGTGTGTATATCGGATGTAGTTTATTATTCGGGAGGTCACTCGGAGTTCTCAACAGAATACAGACCTAAAATCTTCATTTATTATGTATATCCCCTGTCATCACCACTACGTTGTCGGTTTTATGGATATGCCTTTTTATGGTATACCAGACGGTGCAGGTGAGTATCCGATTTGGTAAGAGAACGCCGCCGCCCATTAACAACTGCGCCACAGTCCACGCATTGGTTGTGGTGTCGGCTTTTTAAGTCGTTTAAGCGGCACTTTTAAAGGCCTTTAAATTCTGTGAGTCCGTGGTATTTCTTCGGTCGGCTAGTCTGAAGTGATGCGACGGCCTCACAGAATACATAACGTAAAACGGTACTTGTTTGGATGAGTGAGGCTATCACAGGTCTGTGAATTTAAGCAACTTAAGCAGTGTTAAAAGCCGTCCACACATCAAAGCGCGTTTTTTGGCAAAGTTGTGCATGGGTGTTATCTTATATTAGAAAAGATCCGCTTGCTTTGTTGTCCGTTACACCATAAACAAAGTAGAAATAAATTTCTATACTGTCTGTCTGCTTAAAGTTTACCATATCCACATTCAGTGGTTCGTTGTTTGTAGTTGGCTTATCTATTCTATTGTCAAGCCATAGCCTTGGACTAACAATTGCCTGGGAAATTTAACGTTTATCATCTCATGATGCATCTATACTTATATATAGAGATTTGGGTAAAATACCACGGGCTCATAGAATACTCAACGTAAAACGGTACTTGTTCTGTGTTTCGCTGAGTGAGCGAGGATATCGAAGGCCCTTAAAAAATCCGTTTGAGTGGCGTTAAATGCCGGCAATTCAATCAATTCGCGGACTATAGCGCGGTTGTCCATGGGCGGTGGTGTTCTTTTTCCATATAGGATGGGTCACCAACGCCGTTGTCCGCTATACTACAAAAAAAGGAAATGAAATATTTTTATTCAACATAAATACAAATACGCAGCTTGTTGAATGTCAAAGTCAGTCTACCAACGATTCCAAGCCAAGCCCACTGAGGAAAACCGGCGAAACAAACTCATTGCGTGTAATTTTTTAGCTTCCGTGATATACTTAAATTATAACAAAAATTAAGCGGCAATGAGAACATAGAGCTAAGTTGATTTTAAAAAGTCTACTATGAAGAGAGAGGGTTCAAAACCCGGTCCGGATAGTTATAATTTAATTTATAATTTATTTGGTCTCTGGAAGGGCTTGACAGTGGCCGGGTGAGTGACCACTTAATTTAAAGCATTATAAAAGAACCCGGTTGACATAAAACAAACAATTTTTCCGACCACGGATCAGGTGGGTGTCCTATATGGTAAAGGAAAATGGCCACCCATAGACAACCGTGCCACAGTCCGCGCATTGGTTGTGTTGCTGACTTTTACGCCACTTAGCGTCATTTTTAAGGGCCTAGGATATCCTCACTCACTCTGCGAAACATTACAAGTACCGTTTCACGCTGAGTATTTTGTGGACCCGTGGTATCTCTTCGAACGAGCCTGCCCTATTAGTGCGTCAATATATGCATCAGCATGACTCACCCACGAATGAAAATTTCATAAATTGTACCATAAGATAACCGGGCGCTTACCACAAAGATACGATCAAAAGCGAGCTGAAACAAATGCCGCACTAAATGTAAATTGAACGATAACTATTACTGTTACGCCTTTGGGACTTCACACACGCTATCATGAAACACTTCTTTTTGTCTCTGAATTTTTTACTCAAATAAAGATGACTACCTACATTCCAACTGTATTTAATTAAGAATAGAGGTCTATTTATTTTATTATAAAATAAAACAGTTATAGCTCCCAAAAAATAGGTTATATTATTTGGATAATATTGCTGTCTAAAACTTTAATTCTTTTTGTTAAAATCGGAAGGCTTATGACAAGAAAGCTCCCCTAGAATAAGTAGTCTTCCGCCATTGACACCTTCCATGAATACATGGAACATGGACACCTCAAAAATCATCAATTTTATTTTCAGAGAAACAAATTGATGTTTATTTCTACACCCTGAACTTAATATCAATTAAGTATGATGTGTATTTTTTTATCTCGTTACATCAGGAGATTTTAAATAAAATACATACTTAAATTTATTAAAATATTAAATAAATACAGAATCGTTTTAAAAAATATCAATAGATGACGCTATGATGGAAATGTAATATTTTGACTCGCGCTATCATTTGCAATTGCTCTACAAGACGTGTATCCGCCCGTGCATGACCTACGCCAGCGTAGCTTTTGCGCACTCTTCGCCCAACCACTTTGCGCGCCTGCTGGCGATCCAGTCGCGATTCATGCGAGTCGCAACCGGCGCATCCTGGTTCGTGCAGAATGTGAACCTACATTTCGATCTGGAGATCCCGACAATAGCCCAATGGATGAAACGGGTGACTGAGCGGTATTCCGGAAAGGCGAAGTCGCACTCAAATCCGTTAATACGCAACAACGTCAAATATTACACGGCGCCATTAAAACAAAAGCGCCTGTCGCACCGACGGCCGCTTCACGTACTAAACGATCCGGACG
The DNA here is from genome assembly GCA_018230265.1 of Delias oraia. Lineage (NCBI taxonomy): Eukaryota > Metazoa > Arthropoda > Insecta > Lepidoptera > Pieridae > Delias > Delias oraia. Next base: position 16,405 of record DWCF01001260.1, read on the forward strand.
ATCGTATCAATATAGCAAACAACTAATTGATGGCTAGTCTCCATTGAGGAGAGGAAAGGAAATAAATCAGATGTTAGGCTTCTGTGTGGGGACCGCGGTAATAACCGACCCCGCCGGAAGCGGGGGCGAGGACCCATATTTATCGCGAAGCGCACTCCGGTGAGCTTCCGACGGCGGCCAACGTCGCTGCGACGGTTCAAGCCGAGGTTCGTGTCTCGCACGAAACGCCCTTGGACTAGTCGCGGTTACACACCAATCTTTCGGCGAGCCTACGTCTCGCCCAAATGTCCGCGTGAAGCTGTAGAGGGCTTATGCCGACAGTGTTATTCATTTCAACAAAAAAAAGATACGTTAGTGTAAATTGTTTTGTGGCGATTAAAATACTTTTCATGATTTTTGCCGCCTTGCTGTTCTGCCAGGTTAATTAAATAGTGATCTAGTGGTCCTGACTCCGGGCAAACGACGTCTTGCCCGATACTCAACCTTTTGGTAGAGATGGTCCATATTAGAAAAACATCAAATAAAAAGTATCGATGCATGCTAAATAACGATAGAAAAACATCGATGATTTTGGAAACAAATAAAACTGACTATTATATTTATAAAATGTTATAATTATAAGAAAATTACATTAAATTTAAAAATCCCACTCTTCCTGAGACACCTAGAAATCACAAAATCGGAATTTTTGTCAAATGAACGGATGTCTTATGACCCTGAGATTTAAGTTATAAACCAAGAGCAAACACGTCATATCAAGGCTGAATCTAACCCTCGCTCACCCTAATTTGATTCGACCGTAAGGGTGTCATCTGCAAACTTCTCTGATGACGTCACCCATCTTTCGAAATACAGAGTAGTCGTAACACAGACGTAAAATCAAAACTTAAAACCTTTTACTTCTTTTTACCTTTTTACTTCTTTTTAGTATTGATAAGAAATTATTGTTAGCACTAATTTATTTCCTTTGGTCACTTTAAGATATGGTATTTTTTCCTATGATAAAAGTTAAAATCCCTTTTACAAAAAAATAACAATAGATCATATGTGTTTAATTCATACTGCTATGAATATAAGATGGATTATAAAAAAACAAAAACCTTATTCAAACACCTATATTATAAAAGTACCAAAAATATTTCATCTACCGACATACGTAATATTTTTTATGGAATCGCTGGAAAACTTGCAGGAGGCTCACCTTATAATAATAATAAGCGGTCCTCAGCCATGGACACGCCTAGCCCTTGCAGGTGTGTTGTGGGCCTTTAAGAGATGGATACGCTCTTTTTTAAAGTCGTATTGGGTTGAAAATGCCTCTCCAGGAAGTTCATTTCATAGAGTAGTGGTGTGCGGCAAAAAATGCCTTAAAAACGCTCAGATATGGAATCACAAACATCGAGGTCTTACGGATGAATAAATAGAATATCGTTTATCTGTAGTTTTTTGTCAACTGTCATTGTCTACCGTTATCTATGAATCGATAAACTTTGCTAAGTTACCATAGTTACTCTACGCTCCAAGAACAACTCAAAGTTTGTGTTAATAAAAGCCTTATCTGACCTTTCATCAGTCAGCAAGTTAAATTGCCGACACCACAAGTCACATATCAACATTAATATTAATATACAATGGTAAAGCTGTTTGTCTGTTGTTAACAATGAAATCTAAGAAAATCTCTGAAATAATGATTTTATTTACCTATAGTACTACTTCATCATCATCATAATCATTTCAGCCGTAGGACGTCCATTTCTGAAGACAGGCCTTCCCTTCGACCCTCTATGAATACCTGTCGGAGGCGACCTGTACCCAGGGTCTCCCGGCAACCTTTATAAGGTCGACTTTCCACCTTGTGGGTGGACGTCCTACTCTGCACTTGCTGGACCGTGGTCAACAGTGAAATATTAAAGATTTATTTATCAAATAATTGATATTTAAACAAAAACAGTAGAATTTCTGAAGCACCAATTAGTTATTTTCTTTTTTCTATAGTATACCGTACAACGGAGCAGGTGGGTCTCATATATCGTATGAGAACACCACCGCACATGGTCAACCGTGCTCGTTATGGTTATGTTGCCGGCTTTTTACGCCACTCAAGCGACATTTTTAAAGGCCTCCGATATCGTTCACTCAGCGAAACACAGTAAAAAAACCGTGTCACGTTGAGCATTCTGTGAGCCCCTGGTATCAATCATTTCGGACGGGCCGGCCCAATTAATGCATCAGCATATGCTTCAGCATGGCTATCTCACGGGTAAAATACTTATTTTTTTATTCTAGGCCTTAATAATAATGAATTCATCAAAAATATGGCTCTTTCCTTCGTTTTCATTAGTTGTATTGGATGATATAAAAATTAAATAAAACACAATGGTTTTTTTTTATGAAAACGGTGGCAAACAAGAAGGAGGCCATGATATCTCTTCGTATGAGCCGGCTCAATTCAGTGCTATTAAAATATATGTATTATATTACAAGTACTTACGAGAATACGAGCGTACTGTTAGATTTTTCTATGTCTGGATAAAAAGGGCACAGACTTAGCTGTTTCTCAAGAGTGGCAGCAGAAAAGGTTATGCAATCCTGATGCTGACCACGATCCCCAGACATGAGGAGCCAACTAGAGATAAAGATGCTTATAACAATGAGTTTACACATATATTAAGCAAAAGCGAGTAAGCCCTTTCAAAAACGACATATATTGACATGTTACTATAAAACCTAACTGCGATCGCCAACCCGCCTGCCAAGCGTGGCGATTATGGCAAATACCACCATCATGAAAATCCCCATAAATACAGGCTCCCAAGCTATGCATAGAGGTCCGAAAGGGAGGCCTATGTCCAGCAGTGGACGTCATACGGCTGAAAAGATGATTTATTGACATCGAACTGATTTTTATGTAAATTATTATTTGATTTTTTTAGTTGAGTTAGCTTTCTTCTGAAGGTTTCAACGTTTTTGCTGCTTCTCGTGTCAATTTTCTACTTGTAATACTCAGCATTACCCTCCAGTAGCCTTCTTCCAGACGTCGACCTTTCGTCAAATATTGCAATTGTCTTGTGTATTAAGACTTTGTAGGTACTTTGTAGTAATATTGTTGCCTATTTTGTACATGAACGCCGTTACGTCTGTGTAAAGTACAACCATTCAAGGCTGTTGTACTTCATCTGTCTAATGACCGTGTCCTATTCTGCTTTCAGGATAATTTTCATAGCTTGATTTATTAATGTATGAAAGGTGGTTTTGATTTTCTAGTCTGACATGTACCAGAGAATTATATGTTAATTTCATACATACAAAGTCACGCGTGACGCTAGTGTATTAATTTAAGCTCTGTAAGCGTATATGAGACGAGGGATTATAACTTAAGAGGTCTATAAATGTCAAAACTTTCGTATTGAAACAAACATGCACTACCTACTTACCTACTCAGATTTAATTAAAATTTCTAAATATTTATTGAAAATCTAAGATCATATGCAATCAATACTACAGTTTTTATTACGTCTTTATAACAGAAAATTTGTAGAGAGATACAATTATGTTAGATGTTGCTACATTTATAATCTGTGGGAGAGCCATGCTGACACACTAATAGGGCCGGCTCGTTCAAAATGATACCACTGGCTTACAGAATATATCTGCGTACAATCGGTACTTGTACTATGTGAGTGAGGATATCGAAGGTCCTTAAAATTTTCCGCTTAATTGGCGGCAACACAGCAAAGCGCGGACTGTGACACGGTTGTCCACAGGCGGAGTTGTTCTTTTACCACATAGGAGACTCACCTGCTCCGTTGTTAGCTATATATGGTATATCTTATGGACATTAAAAAATAAAATATATATATTGAATCAAATTATTCAAAGGGATCATAATGAAAGAACACTTAATTGAAATTAAAGAAAAATATAATTTTCTTTACATATTTAGATTAATTTACTTTTAAAAAAACCGGCAATACAACCAATCCGTGGACTGAGTCGCGGTTGTCCATGGGCGATGGTGTTCTCTTAATATAAAGGAGTAGGTCTTCTTATCCATAAATAAATCTAAGGAAAGCAAATGGCAATCTACAGATTATTGTTATGGGAAATAAAAGGTTTAATATTGTACAAATCTTCACAAAATCTAAATGTATCCCCGATATAACATATGGAATTAAAGGCCAAACTAAGACGCAATTATTGCAACCACTTTTAAAAGTTGCCTATTACCATTTAAATGGTTCTAATAGGCGTAAACTTTTGGACTTCTCAATCTGTATCACTGCGAAGGGTGCATAGAAATCCCTATATTTCTATAATTCATAAAACAAATCTTCCTACGAACGTGCTGTTAATGTTTCGCCCATCTGCTGTCTTTTATTGCGAGACTAATATGCCATCGGTACCCTAAACAGTATATTTATTACAAGGGCGCTTAAATGGAGATCACGGAAGAAGATTAATTGATCAAGGAATTGATCTCAAGCTTAACAAAGTAGAAATGGTAGGAATACAAATGTAACACCTGCTTTCATTAGAATTCATTGGAAAGTTGTCATTGACAAAGAAAACAAATGATAAGGAAAATAAAAATTATCAAAAGAAGTTGAATTTTTTTTTTGAGTATCTCGTAGCTATGTGGTTTTATAGGTCTATCATGAAGCGAAAGGTGTCGGGGTCGAATCCTGGCCGGACAATTATAATTTAATTTATTATAATATAATTCGGTCTAAGAGCTTGACATTAACCGGGCGAGTGTCTTAATATTGTCGCACCCATGTGAGACAACGGAGCAGGTGGGTCTCCTATATGGTAAGAGAACTCCGCCGCCCATGCACAGCTGCGACACAGTACGCACATTGGTTGTGTTGCCGGCTTTTACGCCTCTTAAGCGACATTTTTTAAGCGCCTTCGAAAACCTTACTCAACCAAACACAGTAGGATTACAACTTCAAGTACAACAACTATTTTACGCGGAGTATTCCGTGATAAGTATGAGTAATGGGGTCCTATAATGAATATTTACTTAAAAATAAAATTAAAATTTAAAATGTATTTGTGTAACAACATCCCGTCAAATTGCCTAAATATTATTAAAATTATGAAGTAAAAAGGCGGTATCATAAAAGATTCTGTAAAAACTCAACCGATTTAATTTCCGGGATTTTTATGTGAAAAAATTATACAACATCTGTTACTGTTTAAAGGGGAAAATGTAAACGTTTTGAATTTATTAAATTTAATCGAGTTACTGGACATTTCACTTACGGAATAATATTTCTTTATTTAAATATTTTTTTTATTTTTTGGAAACTGTGATAAACGAACAGCCGGCTCACATACCATTTATATCCCTCTGCAAGGGTTAGGGATTTAAATTTGCCGCGGGTGAGTTGCCGACCCTTAAGGAATAGATATGCTCTTTTTTAAAGGTTTTTTAAAAGTCGTGTTGCTTTGGAAAAACTTCTCCAGGCAGCTGATTCTATAAAGATGGTGCGCGGCTCAAAATGCCTCAAAAAACGCTCAGTTGTGGAACGACGAAAAATATTTGTCAATATCATTGTCTACGATTATCTTTGGATCAATAAACCGGTACCCAGTTGTATAGCGGGAAAGTCTACTATGTGTAAAACCGCCAACCAAAACAAAAATGGACAACCGCGCCACGATCTGCACTTTATTTGTGTTACCGACTTTTTACGCCGGCTAAGCGGTATTAATTCAAGGACCGTTATTATCATTAAGCAAAATACAGTATTGTTTCACGCTGGTCTTCTGTGAGCGATCCACACTTTAGTTGTGTAGCCAGATTTTTACATTGCTTTAATGGTATATTTCAAGAGTCTCAGAAACCATCACTCACTCAGCGAAACAGTACAAATTCTGTTTCACGCTAGTTTTCAGTGAGCCCTTGGTATCACTCCGGGTGAGCCGGTCAATTAGTTCCTCCCACGGGAAATTAGTTTATGTTATTATAATATATACTTTAGATAAGAAATGGTGAATAATGTTGAAATATAATCAGAATCTGTTTTGTAATTTCTCTCTGCAGTTGCCTTTATATGTATTCGATCAATCGGCGCGTGCGCCTTCTAAAACACAACTCAAATAGTGGGTGCCTGCAACCTACTTCAATTAAATAAAACAAAATATTTGATTTCTATAAACAGAAATACAGATGCGATGTGCAAATAATGATCATATTTGTTTGCACCTAGAACCAATGCTTTTAATATCATTACTAAAAAGAGTTAGGTTGTTAAATCAACAACTTTAAGTATATTGAACAAAATATATTTCAGACTCACATGTGGCATAGTGGTGACTTTTTACGATAGGTCTAGTTGGTGTTAGTAGGATATTATATTAACCTTTTATGGCGAATACAAAAGTATATAAGAAGAAGAAAAAACTTTATTTCCGTCTCATCATCATCATCATCATTTCAGCCGTAGGACGTCCACTGCTGGATATAGACCTCCCCTTCGGATCTCTTTGCATACCTATCGGAGGCCACCTTCATTCAGCGTCTTCCGGCGACTTTTATAAGGCGTCTTTCCACCTTGTGGATTGACATTCTATGTTGTGCTTGCTAAGCTAAGTGAGTGAGGATATCGGAGACCCTTATAAGTGCCGTTGCAGCGTAAAAAGCCGGCAACACAACCAATTCGTGGACTGTGGCGCGGTTGTTAATGGGCGGCGGTATTCTTTTACCGTAAAAGAAATCCTATCCTTTCCGTTGTTCGCTATACCATAAAATAATAATCAAATAAGCAAATAAATCATTTAAGATACAAGAGAAAGAAAATACACATAGAAAAAGTACCAATTTATTTCGAGTTTAAATTAAATACATATTTTTTTATTATATATTTACAATTTAAAATAAGGCATATTTTACGTAAAACATAGATTTAATTAAACAAATAAATAAACCTAAATTTAAATACATAAACTTTAATTATTACACTCATGTTTCTCTTTGGAATTGTGAATTAAATTTAACAAAACTACTAAGGTAATGGTTAATTTTAACTGTTGGTGAAAAAATACGTTTATATCTTCTATATAGTTTTGAGATCAATGAATGACTTGATTAAGATTATCCAGTTAAAAATTTATTAAAATTTAATTAATTATAAAAGCAAGACAGGTTTTAATTTGTCTTTTTTAATATGATTATTGAGTACAATAACTCGATTTGAAAAGTACCCACACGTATTTACTAAATGATAAGTCCGCTGAAGGCATCTTTTTCTTACCGTTAGTGTTGCTCAAATGCAAGACCAAGACTTGAGCAGGAACAAGACTAAGCCAGCAAGATTCTTGCGTCTTTTTTTGCCAGTAATTTTTGGAATCTGTCATTAAATCTTTAGACATATTATATAAATCTGGTTGGTCTTTACTATGGCTATGCTAATTCAAGCTCAAAATGTTCCTATTCTGATAGGTTTTTCTAAGATCTGAAGTAAACTTTAACAACTAACTATAGTCTAATAGGAAATTTAATGACTTGTAATACTCTTGCTGCAAGACCAAGACTGGGAGCGCAATACCAAAACCAATACTAGGTGTACTGGCACAAGACCAAGACTGGCTATGACTTGTATTTGGGCAACACTACTCACGGTCGTACAAGGGTATTATGTTAAGGAATTTGTTTTATTCTACCCATAGTTTGTATGTAATCATTAAAACTTGTTAACTTGAACACGTATAAAACCTCAAAGCGAGTGATAGACACGCGAACTTAAAGTACATGGTTTTAAGATCGCGGGTCGATGTCATTGACACGTGAAGCTTACTCATTCTTTTTGATAATGTCAATTACCCTTTGTGTTATTAAGGAATTATATGTTATCACATTTAAAAACAAAAATTAAGTAGCTAATTTTCAAATTAAAAATTAAAAATTTAATTTAATGACATAAACATTTAATTAAATAATAAGAAAAATTACAAAACCCTATAAACTCTCATATAAATACAAGAACTGGCGAAATAAGACGAGCCACGAGCAAGATTTCAACAATCAATGACCACCGATTTGAAATTACTCGGTGGTTTTAAAGTACTTAGGGTGACATGTACATGTGAAAAAGTCTTCGAGCCACAATGTCGCGTACTCACATGTCTATCACCCGCTTAGGCTGACCGCATACACATTTTCCATATTCGATTTCTAAATTCATTTTTAGAAATCGGACATCCGAATACAGAAAATAATACAGTCTGTTTACGATCGTACCCAATAATGATAAACATATATATTAAATATAAACAAAATTGATCTTCAACTGTATACTGTTTTTAATTGCAGCAAGACTGAAAGGCCTATTGTACAATATTAAGGGCACGTAGGAAAGGGTTCCGGTTATACACTGCACTGAAAATCGGCCAACTCCCTAACTACCTAACGCTAAGTAAACCTAGCTTTCTATGCAAGTCGGAATATGAAAGTGGATAGAAATGTGTTACATTAAAAGAGCAGCTATATCCGTGGCCTTGGTAGATGCATTCAGTAAACAAACAATTTCTCTCCACTCTTGAGATGAGCTTAAGCAAGTTAAGCTGTGATGATTAGTTAAGCTGCGAGTCTGTTCGGTCACCCTAATTGCGGACCCTTACACCTGGAGTTCTACTTCACTGTCCTAATTAAGATAAGCGTCCTTTAATATGTAGTGTAATAATTTTCTTAAAAGCCTTAAGTAAATTATAAAATAGCAGTTAACATAAGTATTCTTGTCCAAGCGATGTATATTTTCATTTAATACGTGTCATTTTAAATATTAAATATTTACATTAAAAATTATTTTAAACATTATCCTAACAAAATCTAATTTTTTAAAGTTGTCAAGTTTTAATTTTGAGACAGAATAAAAGTAATTTAATCCAAACTCATACAATCTTAATTTAACTTTACGTGCTATCATAAAAAGCATTTGTATGCTAACAATGATTTTTAAAAGTTATATTAACTGTACAGTTTACTAATTTAAAACTTTATATACTAAAAATAAATGACCATTTGCCATAACCCAACTTTTCGTAACGATATACCTTGTACCTCATTTAAATACTTGCGTCTTTTAGTAGAATTTTACAAGCTACAAAAGGGAAAAGCCATAATAAAGAGAAGGGTTGTGTGAAGGAATCGATTTCTCCGGAAATGATGGGGAGAAACGTTTAAATAATTACAAAATGGACAGGTAACGCACCCGTGGCGCAGCAAGTGCTGGTGCTGTCAAGTCCAATTTAAAAATAAAATAAAATTGTATTATTTATTTAAGTGTATACTTTAAGAACATTTAAATTAAAATATTTTTGATTTGACTTTAATAAAATTCTCTATTTCTATATAAGTATGATAAGATTGGGTTATTGCAAATGAGCAATAAATTATATTTACAATTTTTATTTGAACAATAAAATGCGATTTCATGTGTGATATAATAAAAGCCGTGTACTCAAGATTGTAAACATTAATTTAAAATTGTATTTTTTGTAGACATTTTTCAGATAAATCTCTGAATAATAATAACCTACGTAATCCTTTTAAAAGCATTAAAATTAATATTATATGTTAATAAGAATTGACTTATTATCATAACAGATAGTAAGAATCGGTTTAAAAAAATAAAACATTACTTTTTCTATTTTAGAGACTTCGACATATAATTATATAAAGCTTTTACATTACAAGCATCACGCATATAAATATTAATCTTATAAGTGATTTAACAAGTTCGGAACCCGACGTTTTGTAATACTTAACCTCGTCCTGTGTTGGAGGTGAGTAGGATGCTTCAGAGACAAGTTTATTTGTACAAGGCAGAAGATCTTTTGGTATGTCAAGTAGTTTCTTCCGGTATTCGATTTTCGAATCAATTTCTGTTTCCTGATCCTGTAGTGTATCATCGTATTCCTCAAAGTCATCGTCGTCATAACTTCTATCTGTTTTTGGTATGATTTTGTTCGCGTCGTTTCTTTGGATTTTTATATTTATCATGTTTGTTTTGAGCTTGTTGTCCATAATGCAGTTTAGGCGGCTGAGTGAGGCTTTTATGCGCTTGCTTCTGGTTTCTTCGCGTAGTTTGTGTAACCATGATAACCGACAGTCACAGATTAGCTTATTACCTGAGAACAATAAAAAATTGTTTACTTCTTCAAAGAAATAACAGTTAAAATTGAAATTTCATAGTTAGAGTTTATATTAGATATTTTTAAATATAACAGGCTACGGAGTAGGCTCTTCTGGTAAGAGATTACCGCTGCCCATGAATCTGTGTTTTGATTGTTTTATCGGCAATTTTCAGCTGGCCGAACTAATTTCCAGACAAATTGGATCAGCCGTTGTTGAGTTATAAATAATTTAATTAACACGACTTTGTTTAAATATATAAATATACATTTTAGGTAAATATTTGTATTAACTTCTTAAACATTAATTTAAAAATACTGCTGTATTTTCGCTCTAACCTCAAAAAAATCTATAAAAATGTACGACAATATATTAAATCATATCTGAAAATGCAAGCTTAGCAGACAATTTTGCGGCCGCCATATCTTACGATACGGAATACACTCCATTAAAATGTCAACGGCTTTACATAATGGATGTATTGTCTTGAAGGCTATAAAAAATTTAACAGAGCAGATAAACATTCAGCTTTTTGATGCGCGTAGGTATCTTATCATGTTTTATGACAAAAAAACGACATACGTGCTTGAAAAACGACACTGATTTAGTACTATGGAGTTTATAATTTATCATAGTGGACAACGGATTAGGTAGGTCTACTATATGGTAAGAAAATACCGCACTACAGTCCGCGCATTGGTTTATTATACCAACTAAGCGACATTTTTGAGGGCCTCCGATATCCTCACTCACTCAGCGAACACAGTATAAGAGTATAAGTTCCGTTTCACGCTAGGCATTCTGTAAACCTGAGCACGAACCGGCCCAATAAGTGTGTCAGCATATGCTCAAGTATGGCTCTTCCACGGGTAAAAATTGAATTTTGGAATTTATTTGTTTTTGTGATCGATGTTGGCCGTATTGGCCTTTACATCGCAACGCGTGCTCTTTAAATATCATCTCATAAGGCTCATAACAATTAGTTTTTGTCGCGACTAGCGCAACAATGTCACCTGCAAGACACGAACCTAAGACTGGGGCGGGTGAGGTGTCATTTTTTCATGTACCACCACTGTATCGAACCAGCTGCCTGTGGAGGTATATCTAAATCAATACGATTTTTTTATAAAAACGAGCAGAAGACTTAACTAGAATAAGTGATCGTCTGCCCATGGGCACACTCATCCCTTGCTGGGCCGCGACTGCGTTGCCAGGCTTAAGGGATAGGAACACTTTTTTAAAATTCTTTTTATATTTTCATAGCATTTCTAAACCATTACCACTTTTAAAATGGAAACGAAGACAGACGAGTGTGAAGGCTTAACTGCTTCCATGGGATATATTGGTACGCTCTTTTCTTGATTTTCATGTTTATTTATTTGTTAAGTGTATGAAAGAATTGTAATTGTGAGGAAAGATTAAGATGTATTAGTAAGATTGGATGTAATAATTACAACGAAGTTATATGTTTAAGTTGTAACATAGGCAGTTGTTGAAAGTTAATAAGAGATTGTTATACGGGGGCGTGCCTTACGAACTGAAATGTTCTAGTTTCAAACTTAGTAGCTAACTTTTGATATTAACCGCAACATTTTGAACACCTCTAATAATTTATATTAAATAGTTTCTCTAACCGAACCTATTTTTAGCCCCCTGTGAAAAATCGGAACGGAAATCCATTCGACGCGTATATATATATTTATTTATTGGCGAACGCGTACCGGAAAACGCAGAGTAGGACGTCCCGCCTCGCGATTTAAAGACGATCTCATAAAGGGCAACCGCTGGATCTGGGAGGATCTTTAGGAGGGCCCATGTCCAGTAATGGACTTACTAGGCTGATGATGAAAATGATGATATAAATTTATGAGAGCCTTGTAGCTACGTGTTTTTATAAGCCTACCACGAAAGAGGTGCATGAGGTATCAGGTTCGAATCCCTGTCAGGATAATTATAATTTAATTTATAATTTATTCGTTCTCTAGAATTCGAGTTTCTTAATACTGTTGCACCCGTGGGCTAGCCGTGCTGAAATATATACTAACGCGATAATGGGACAGGCTTGTCCGAAGTGATAACACGGGCTCACAGACTACTCCACCTGAAACAGTACTTGTAATCTCTTGTACTATGTTTCGCTGAGTGAGGATATCAGAGGCCTATAAAAATGCCGCCTAAGCAGTCCAAATGTCGACAATACAAGCAATGTACATTGTCCGATTGTCCATGATTTAACATTAGAGAACCGTCTGCCCCATTGCTATATAACAAAAAGAATGTATCGTAGATATGTATACTGATACTTTTATTAAATATGCGTTAACAGCGCGTTTGTCACATAATTAACATAGTCAAATATATACTAAGACACTTTGATGCCTGTGACAAGAATTTAACTTTTGATTTATGAGTTAATGTTATTTGAAATTTTATTAAAATTCATTTTGATAAGTGTTGACCCCTAGATGTAACGTGATAATTCCAATTAGATATTGAATATTGTCAGGCGTTGTTAAATGTAACACAGTCATTTTGTTTTAATATTTAGAAAGTTACAGCCGTTTTATTTTATGCGTCGATAAATCAACCGGGCTCCCAAAGGTGTACTGAAGTTTTAATGGAAAAATAGATTAACATAATTATGCCATTATGGAGTCAGATTTGAGCGGCATTAAAACAAAGTAATAAAGTGAAACAAATATGAATGGAAACTCACCGTCAAGTGAGATAAGCGCATAATTCGATTTCATGTTATCTATGACAGTCCTCAGCGTCTCGTGTTTCAATGTTTCCAAATAATTGTTCCGAAGGTCTAAATAATTCAGCTTTTGAACGTCGTCGAATACTCCGTCGTCCAACGTTACCAACTTATTATTGCCTAGAGAAAGTTTCTTGAGTTGTGTCAAGCCGCCGAGACCTCTTTCCGAGATAAATTTTATTTCGTTACCATCCAAAAACAGCTCGTGGAGACCCCAAAGTTCTGCGAAAGCTAGATCACCAATCATACTCAATTTATTGTTTCTCATGTCGAGGATAATCAAATTGGATAGCCCCTGGAAATTCTCCCTTATTACAACAGTCAACAAATTACTATTCAAGTCGAGTTTGATTAAATTGTTCAGATGCTTAAAACATCCGTCGTGCAAAAGTTCAATTGTATTCTTGGAGAGGTGTAGTCGCTGCAAATTTGGTAAGATGTAGAATACATCTTTTGTTATCTCTGAAATCTGGTTCTCTACTAGACTCACATTGACTAACATAATTAAATGAGCGAATGCCATCGTTTCTAGTCTTGCAATTTTATTTTTATGAAGAGTTATTTCACGTAATGTCGACGAATTTGTGAATGCAAATGACGGTATGCTATATATATTTGCATATTGTATGTTAAGGTATTGTAAGTGATCTAGTCTAACAATTACTTTAGCGGGAATGAAGGTGAGACCGCCATCTGTTCTTACGTTGAAGGAGAGTCGTTCTATCTTCGGTTGGGAATAGAAGTTAGACCAGAACGGATCATCTTCAGCTATGCCTCCGTTAAAAACCCAGCAATCGGCTTTTGTTGCCGTTTTCAGTTTGATATTTTCGCAGTAGCAATGGACTTTAGATGCTCTGTCCTGTATATCACAAATGTTAACGAAATGCGAGTAAGGAGACTTCTCCGATTTCCATCTCCGTTTGTCATTTTGACGACTCTCCGTAAGATTTATTTCGACTGTTGCGAACGCTATCATTAGAATCAAATACTTTAAGCCCATCCTTATTTTGTCTCACATTAGGTCTTCTTTTATCTGAAACAAATAAATTGAGAAATCGTTTAATATTCATCTTAAAATGGCATATAAGTATATATTTTTATCATAAAACAATATGTTTGGGACAAAATTAGTTTTAATAACAGCGTGAAACAATACTTGTACTGTTTTGCTGAATGAGTGACACCGGAGGCTCCTTACACAGGCAACACAACAAAAATGCGGATTGTTTCATTTTTATCTATGAGGGCCGTTATCTCTTACCATCAAGACCCGCCAGCTAACCACCTCGTTAATCTAACGTGAACAAAATCGCTAAACGAAGCCTGAAAAATAAATTTAATAATATTTTATATTCATTCTTCGTGAACCTTCGATTTTAATTAGCAACAATTTCAATTCAATCCAAGCTGGCCCACTGAGGAATACGACAGTATTAAGACACTTGCCAGAGTGAACAACAGAACGAACCAATAATCTATAAATTAAATTATAATTTTTCAGACCGGGAATCGAACCCGATACCTGTCACTTATTAGAATTACAAACCACTTAACTAAGAAAAAAGTTAAGATAAACTGGTAAATTTAATATTAGAAAATGGCTTTTGTTTACACAAATATTTGTCATTCGCCTGCAAATTGTATTTTATTTTATAGAAACAAAGAATTGTATTTTAAAGAAAAAGTAATATTTATTTATTTTTGTCTACTTCTAGTGTTCCGTTTCAATCTTAACAGTCCACCGATTGAACCGTCTTCGCAACATCGTTATGATAGGTCATTATTGATATTTTTAATAGAGATTGTTAATAAAAATGTATTGATTTATATGTATTTTAAGTCTCCCCTTCTAATGCTATATAGATACTATATAACGAGTGAAATCATAAAAAAACCGGCTGCACAATGCAATAAACATATATCAAAAATAGTTCAAAAACAATAAAAAAAAATGTTATAACATTTATTATTTTTATTATATTATTATATATTTCTATTAAAATGGTATTATAATAAATTGTAATAGAAACAGATTTTAAATGATAGGGCCAATTAAATTTCTATCAATATTTAGCAAGATTTTATTGTAGTAACAAATGAGTCATTACTAGACATAATAGACATATTCTAGTGCTTTGTATTAATTTGTATCAAATATATTAAATGACTGGACTTATTTAGTCAAAAAGCTTCAAAATCGGACATTTGGTCCATGAAAAACCAAATTGTAATAGAACAAAAGCAAAAAAACAATAAATTAATAATCCTAAATTCAGTATTTTCAAGTGAAAATATATACAAAACAGGATAGGCGAAGCCGTGATCTCGCCCGCGATAACTGTAAAGGGCACTCTAGCCAAGAGCGAGTAGCCATTCATATAAAAAAATATACAAATAATAAACACATCACAAACAAATGATACAGTTTTATAAATAAAACTCTTTGATGTCGCTTCAAAGTTGACTTAAAAAGGCTTTGATATATATTTATTAAAATGTGTAGCGTCTGAAGTATTATGTTTTATAATATGACCCATATTCCAATCTCAGAAGCAGGTGCATTCGCCGACAATACATTGCAGCCTCTTGACAGTTAAATTTTGTTACCTAAGATATTATTTGTTTGTGTCACGAGTACTTGCCGTACTATATTTGATACATGCAAGTATTTTGAATTATCTAACATATATATTAGTGCACTACATTTATATAAGTGCCTTTAGACGAAGGTATGTAACCAGTGTGTGTTACCAGTAATGACTTACGGTGCGGACACGTGGTCTCTCACCATCGGCCTCAACTCAAAGCTCAGAGTCACTCAGCGACCTATGGCTATTTCGCCACGTGATCTAATCAGAAATGAGGAGATCCGTAGACGAACTAATGTTACCGACATAGCCCGCTGAATTAGCAATCTGAAGTGGCAATGGGCAGGCCACATCGCACGTAGAGCGGATGGCCGATGGGGCCGAAAAGTGTTA
>DWCF01001261.1:0-32277 GCA_018230265.1 Delias oraia
TAATCTAAAATGTTTACATTTAAACTGTATTTCAGTTGTTTTTCCTGCTTAATTTTTTTTGCGTAATTCAGTTTGCATAAATCCGACTATATAGATATAGCGACTAAATCGCTGAAACGGCAACACTACATATACCAAAACTTAAAACTAACACATTGTCTGTATATAATTCCGATATATTTTGTATATCGAATCCTCCGTCCTTGAAAAACCGCGTCAAAATCCCCGCTTTAGGTTGTGTTTCCGGTTTTTAACACCACTCAAGTCAGATTACTAAAACTTGGTAATAATACAATAATTGATTCATAATTTGAAATAGTATGTGATGCTCAGACTTTTTTGATATCTCTATAGATAATCATAAAGAAAATAAATTTTCATAAGAGTATTACTTAATTTCCACTTGTGTTTTTCCTATGTTTTAATAATACGTGATTTATTTGATAGTGCCATTAACATGACTGGGATTGGAGAGAAAATTATGCAAATTAATTTATGAAACAAGTTTGTTTTCGCCTTCATGAATATTAAATGATTTGCAATATAATTCACGTTTGAGACAATTCATGAACTGTCAAGATGATTTGAAATATTTGCCCATGGGAGAGCCACGCTGAAGTTTCTGTTGATGCACTATTTGGGCCGGCTCGTCCGTAGTGGTGCAACAAGCTCATACAAGAATAAAATGGTAATTTCACCGTTGTAACAGGTCAGTGTATATTCTTATGTTTATATATTTTACGTTATTTGAAATCTTTTATAATCACACACTGGAGATCCATGTAGAAGCATACGCGGACGCAGTAACTGGGTCAGGTTGTCCGAAGTCATACCCTAGGCTCATAGAATACTCAGCGTGAAATAGTAGTTGACCTTGACACGGTACCTCTACTGTGTTTCACTGAGTGAGTGAGGATATCGGAGGCCCTTAAAAATGGCGCTTAATTGGCGTACATAGCCGGCAACAAAACTAATGCGTCGACTGTGGCGCGGTTGTCCATGGGCGGCGGTGTTCTCTTGCAATAAAGGAGAACCATCAGCTCTGTTGTCCGCTATAGTAAAAAAATAGTAAAAATCTTTGTTTTTACAGAGCAACACAACTGGTTTATTTTTATAAAAATTCTTAAATTACTTGATACTATAATTTTCTTGTATATTCTTACGATATTCAACACCAAGGAGCGCATCCCGGAAGTATTTCCTGGCAAGGTCTTCACTGTGTGGACTCTCGGTCGGGATGTCAATGACTGGTCCACCTTCCAGCAGCTGGAAAACTAAGTACAATTGGTCTTCTGTTGGATCATCAAGTACCTGGAATTATTTTTATATCATTACTAAAGGGTTTTGTTTATAGAGTTTTTCTCTGACGTTAATGTTGAAAATTTCATATATTTCTTTAAAGAAAATGTTTATGAGGCCTTAAGGATATTCATTGCGAGTAATAAGGCACATATATAGGGGTTCAATGGTGAATACGCATTATAAACTCCAAATATTAGGTTCGAATCTCAGAAAAAATAATAATAACAGAAATCGTTCATGTTGTGTTGGATATACTGCAAGTTTAGTTTCACTTGCTCACCATCAACTTCTATATACAATAAAACTGTACTTTACCAAATTTAAGATGGATTTGACACATCAATATTTTGTTTACACAACATAAACACTTTTAATTATTTAAAATTACAACAAAATTAGTAATTGAATAGGCAATTATATCTGATTCCTACTGAGCTGTCATAATTATCATCATAAATTTGACAAAGCTTCCACCTATGGCTATCAATGAAAATATTAACAGCCCTGTGTGGCATTTGTTTACAAAAAACATAATTATAATACAAATAGTAAACATAATATTATAATGTCGAAAACACCTTATAGTAATTTATGAGTTGTAAATTATAATTCCCATCATTGAATGCTGCAATTATTCGTACAATTTCATCTTCTGAGGGTAAAACCATTATTTTAAAGCAGAAAGTACAAAATTTATGTACGGTGGCGGTGTTGCAAGTGCTGCAAAATTTCGACCTGTAGAACATATTCATCAACCGTCGGCGATCAGTTGATGCCGGTATTCGAAGCTGATATCTCAATCCACGTGGTAGGCTTATAAAATCAATTAGCTACGAGGCAGTTGGTGATAAAACGGTTTTAATCCACTTGCAACAAATTGGGAAGGTGAGACAAGCTTAAGAACTCAAAAGGTACAAAACGCCAATTTCATATGTAAGGACCTAATATTATATACTCTTATATGTACAATGTATGGCTGGAAAGCCCAGTGTGTCAATACTAATTTCCCAAGGGAATGGGAAACCGACGTCTCAGTTTCATCTAGTCAGTATATTGATAATGTCATTAAATTACTGGCTCGTATGTCAGGAAGTTTATTGTACATGCACTAGCGGACTAATGTTTACTTTAGAAACTATTATACCAATAATATCGTTAATAAAAGGAAGGGGTTGGTCGAGGTTCACCTAGGATAAGCGCTACGCCCATGGACATCCCCAATTTCAGATGAGACGCGGGTGCGTTGCCAGCCTCAAATTAGAAGAGTGTATTTCAGGAATAAATACACTCTTCTAATTTAGTACGGTATGTACATATTGTTTAAATCATAAAAAATATTTATAAAAATCTTTTTTTTTGGATTGGACCATTCATAGCATTTAGGGTACGAAAAGTAGATGGTGAACATTTTTCATATCTCCCAGATATGCCTATAAAATTTCATATAAATTGGTCAAGTTGTTTTAGAAGTATTTGGCAAAAAATATTACGATACAAGAAGATTAAAACATTAAAATGCAACTCTGTTTAAATACTTAACACTCTTTACTGCTACTAAAATTCAACTTGTATTTGTGCTTATTATATATTTTTAGAAGACGGCAACGCACTTGCTTAATGTAATTATAAGTGAATATTATATTGAGCGACCTGCTGGGTTGACTTCCAAATTTTTTTATGCTATAGCGGACAATGGAGCGTCTCAACGGTGGGTCTCCTATATGTTAGGAGAATAACCGCGCCACACTCTGCGCATTGGTTATATTGCAAACTTTTTACGCCGGTTAAGCAGCATTTTTAAGTGGCTGCGATAACCTCACTCACTCAGCGAAACACCATTTCAAGCTGAGTATTCTGTATCACTTTGGACGAACTGGCCCAATTTTTGCGTCAGCATCTGCTTCAGCATGACTCTCCCACGGTGGACTTTAGGTAATAATTAAGAAAATTTTTGTTAAATTTGTTGCGGCCTCTAAGATAAAATCGTCGCAACCTCCAAGATAATTTTGATCTGGACAAGCCTATCATTAATAAAGTAAAACATCAAAGCCTATATTAAAAAACGAGAGACAAATTGAACGTCAATATTGTACGAATCTTTACTGAGTCATTTTTATTTGATTTTCCTGAGAACAATTCATCGCCGGTAATACGTTTCACCGGATGTACGTGCTTCGAAACAAATGTAATACAAAGATAAATGGAATAGACATTTTTATATTAGTTCTACCAGTGGGATGACGAATGAAACATATGATGACAACAATTGGACCGGCTTGGAATGATACTACGGATTCACAGACCAGCCTGAAACAGTATTTGTACTGTGTTTCATTGAGGAAGGATTTCGAAAATCCATATAATTATACCGCCCAAACGGTGTTAAATTTTAATAACACAACCAAAGCGCAGTCTGTGGAGAGGGTGTCCATGGGCGGTGGTGTTCTCATACTATATAAGATACCTACCTGCTCCGTTGCCCGCTATACAAAAAAAATGTTCTATATGTAATGTGAAAATATTTAGGTTAAATTTCCCAATTATCAATTTACTAATATAGGGCAAAATATAATCTATTGTTAAGTGATAGAAAACCTTTAGAGGAACCTGTAAGAGGCTAACCACGTTTAAAAGGCTTTATAAAGAACGAATTCTCTGCTCGCTTGACGAGAGCTTCAGTCACGGGGCAGAGTGATTGTCTTTGGTAATCTTCATCCGATTCTCCAAACTTTGATTTAAGTGTTAAACAATGCCTTCTTCTTGTTTTTACAATAGATTTTATAAATGTGGTGTTTGGTATTGGTGCTACAAACTTTTTTTTGTAAGTGCGGGGTTGCTGTGTACTCAGCCACTTCTGATGGGTCATAGAGCCCAGCGTTTTTCTTTTTTAAACTTACCTTTATAATTTTTGTATTACCTAACTTTTTATTGACAATTTACTGTATTGATTAAATAAATATATCAATTTAAAATCATAACCCATCTGAGTTTCTTGTTAGCTCTCGGATTAGTATCGGAACAGCCTAAGTAACGAGAGAGGTGAATAAAGATATAAATATTGACATACCTCGACTAATTTTACTACATTTGGATGGTCCAGTTTCTTAAGTACAGCTATCTCTCTATATATACTCTGCAGAGGGTCCGGAGGTGGCCCGGGGCCAGGCCTGCGAGGTGGGGCTCTACCAAATAATCCCGCTCGACGCATCAGCTTGCGCTTGGATAGGATTTTCATGGCCTGTAAGTTATTTGGACAAATTATTTCATCGAAGAAAGCTGTATTGTTAGTAGATTGATATACAAATCATTTATTACATGTTAACAAACGTTGCACATTATTTCACAGTCACAAAGTATCAGGCATTGAGTAAACAAAATAACAATTTAAAAATTTACCCAATAAATAGATATTGAAGCAAATTTGGGCGTGCTTTTTTGGCTGTTTCAACCGAAATGATACAACGAGCTCACAAAACACTAATAAAACTTATTACCAACAGATATTGTAAGCCCATTATACGATACGAAGCCCGGATTATACGATAGTCGATGAGCAGCGGTGATCTCTTACGATGAATGCGTGAAATACTAGTACTATGTTTGTGTGTGTACTATGTACTGTACTATGTACTGAGTGTATCCAAAAGTATCCAAAAAATAATTAAGTAAATTTAATTTGGCAGAATAATGTACATATAGGAACATCTGGGCTTGTTGAGATTTAACAATGGGAACTGTTACTCCGCATACACGACCTTATAACATTTGTGCATTGTGTGAATTATATAGGTTTTATGTGATTCAAAATATTCATTTCGAAAATATGTCATCATGTTGGACTTCCTGCCATTAATAATTAATATAGGAATGTTCAAATATTTCCAAACCCAACGTTAACCAACGTGGATGAAGAATGAGGAAAATATAAATAAAATAAAGGATTCGTAGAAATTCCAAATAAATGTGTTTTACGTTCATTTTTAGTGTTTTCTTCGTCTCTATTATATCTATCTATTACACGTTATGCCTATATATTTTTATTTGCTATTTTTTTACAAAAAAGGGGAGCAATCGAACAAGGAGCTTGCCTAGGTAGGTGCCTTGCACACCCCAATCCTCAACTATGAGAACCTCGTAGCTTAATGGTCTTAAAAGTGTACCATGAATCAAGAGGTATCGGATACGAATCCCGGTCCGGACAATTATGAATTAAAATTTAATTTATAATTTAATAAGTCTCTGGAAGAGCTTGACAGTGGCCGGGAGAATGTCTTAATAGTGTCGCACCCGACAGAGCCATACTGAAGCATATGCTAACGCAGCGTGATACGGTATTTGTATAGTGTTTCGAAGAGTGAGTGAGGATACAGGAGGACCTAAAAGTGCCACTTAAGCGGCGTAAAGAGCCGGCAACATAACCAATGCACGAACTATGGGTGGCGAAGTTTTCTTTCCATATAACAGGAGACCCATCTGTTCCGTTGTTCGCTATAGAATAAAAGAAACCCCTAGTTATAAAAAGATAAATATATAGCCGTCTAAGTGAACCTTCTGCTAATTTGCCAGTTTCCATAAGAAAATTATATAGCCTAAAAGTATAGCCATGTAATATTCTTCCATTCTGTCTCATATGCAGTATCTGAACAATACTTTTAGTTGTTAGGTACTACATAAGTTATATAAATAAAAATTCTATTATACTTACATAATGGGTATCATCTTCTTCATTATATGCTAGCTTGACGATACCATATGAACCCTAAAACAATTGTTAAATAAATACCTTTCACATCTTATTATTAATAATATATTACATAATGCCTACGGCGTAGAAGCAGCTACGCAAATCTCTACGACGTAGGCGTAGCAATAACTTCGACGAAGAATAATATTTTAATACTAGCTGACCGGGATTTGGGTGAATTCATGTTATTCAAAAATATTATAGTTTACTATTGGTGAAAGAATTCGTCCAGCGACCTCCTACGATGTCCCAAAACAATTTGAATTTGTTTCAATGAAAATAATCTTCTTCATTTAGAAGGCTTAACTTTATTAGTTATTTAATAATTTATAAGTATATTTTACCTTAAAATAAAAAAAAAACTAGTAAAAGCCTTTTTTAATAAATATCTCTCAGATCGTGTGGTTTGACAGGAAATTTGTGTTAATTATAAAGTAGATTTAAGATAACATTTCGTTCATTGACAGTGACAGCGCTAAGCGTTTCTAAGTACAGATTAAGAAATACTGATTTCTTTACATACGTAAGTGATATTTCATTATAATATGTTAGTTTAAATTGAATTATAAAGTTATAATACAATCTTACGTTTCTCTTATTTTTATTAACTTTTATAGCTATTCAGAAAGTTTTAATTCAAATGAGTAATTGTTAATATTCGTACAAGAAAACAGTGGTCAGTAACAAACCTGGCCGATTGGTTCAAGGAGTCGGTATTGGTTGAGCTGAACATATCCCGGCGCCTGCGCAAGAGAAACTCTCCGCGACTCTCTGGGAACTCTTCTCGTACGCGGAGAGCCTTGACTGCACTCTGCTGACTTAGCTGCGTGAGAACGTAGCAGATTCGTCCGATCACCGCTCGGGTAGGCAGATAATCTGTGGAGAATATGGTTAGATATATTTCAACGTTTAAAATGCAGTTTTCAGTACACATAGCGAAAAACAGCTCAGTGTTCAGAATTGAGTTCTAATTCTGGAGGAAATTATTTATTTAAGTATTTAAATAAATATTTATTATTTTATCAAATAATTAGTTAATATTATGAATCCAAAACTTTATTTACATACTACATTGAAGTGTCTCAACAATGTGTATTTTTTATGGTATAGCAGACAACGGAGCAGGTGGATCTCCTATTTGGTAAGAGAACATCGCCGTCTATGGAAAACCGCGCCACACTCCGCGCATTAGTTGTGTTGCCGACTTCTGACGCCACTTAAACGGCATTTTTCAGGACTTCCGATATCCTCACACACTCGGAGAAACACAATAGAAGCACCGTTTCAAATACCACTACTATTTTACGCTGAGTATTCTGTGAGCTCATGGTATCACTTCGGATGAGCTGGCCCAATTAGTGAGTTAGCATATGCTTCAGCATGGCTGTCCCACTGGTGTGGTTATTTATAGTAAATCTTGAGTGCTTCTATTCCGGAAGGATTTCTCGCCTTCAATCGTTATATACATTTTTATTGCAATCTCTGATATAATATATACGTTTTTTACCTTTCTGTATCCGTAGCCGGCCATCTTTGGTCCCTTTTCGCTTCACCAACAACATCGACGGCTGAATGTCTGTAACAAAGTACAAAATATCATTACATGTCTTAATATCCAAAAAGGAGAGTGGGACATATATATTTTTGAGTTTTTATTCATCATCATTATCATCATTTCAGCGGTAAGACGTCCACTGCTGGACATAGGCCTCCCCCTTAGACTTCCATGAATACCTGTTGGAGGCGAGCTGCATCCAGCGTTTTCCGGCGACCTTTATAAGATCGTCTGTCCACCTTGTGGGTGGACGTCCCACGCCACGTTTGCCGGTCCGTGGAAAAGTGAAAAGTGTTAGAGTGGAGTTTTTATTTATTTCGAAAGAAATGCAGCTTATAAGAATACAGTTCACAATGTTAATTAGCAGTTTTTCATATTACAAGCATCCCATAAGGATATTATACCCGTGTTAGAGCCATCCTGAAGCATATACTGACTATTTAGGCCGGATCGTCCGAAGTGATACCACGAGCTCACAGAATACTCAGCATGAAATAGTACCTCTACTGTGTTTCGCTAAGTGAGTGAGGATATCGGAGGCCCTTTCAAGTGCTCACTAAGCTTCGTAAAAAGCCGGCAACACAACTAATGCGCGGACTGAGACGCGGTTATTCATAGGTGGCCATGTTCTCTTACCATTTAAGAGAACCATCTGCTGCGTTTTCCGCTATAGAATAAAAATAATATACATTTTTAAAACTACACATACATAAATAAATAAATACTACATAACATTTGATGAAAGAGACGACAAAATATTACAGTTTAAAAATCAGTTACATTGATAAAAAAATTAAAACAAAGAAAGAGAAATGGAATTATATCAACAATTATTAAATCAAAATCCTTCATTGTATAGTGTGCCATTGCACATTGCAGGTCAATTGACCACACGGGGTATCTTCTATGGTAATAAATCACCACCGCCCATGAACAACCGGGCCACAATCCGCACTTGCTGTGTTGCTGGCCTTTTACACCGCTTAAATAGTTTAATTGTATAATATTATATGAGCCCACGATATCAATCAGACGAGACGGCTCATTTAGTGCTTTATTATATACTGAAACATGCTCTCTTAGAAGTAAAAGTTATCCGATTTTATCCGTCATTACGAATAGGGTACCTTCAAAAAAGCGTGCCCATATCTTAAAAGTACAATATACCCGTGTCAACTAAGGTAAAGGTACCCATGGCCGGTTAATCCTACTTCGTGTTTCCGTTTTTTTTATAAAAAATCATACTAATTAGGAAAAGCTATTTACCTGGATGAAAGAGACTTCGTATTACAGAAACACTGCTAAAAATAAAAGCCTTATTTACGAGTATTCACAATGAGAGAAATCAGATTTCAAAGAGACGTAAGTAGATCTCTTATTCTGTAACCGCAGTGTAGAGATGAATATTTAACTCACCACTACACGAAGTGGGAATACATTGCGAACTGTAAGTAATACTAAATAAATGTTTATTGGTTTTTCAGTATTTATGGTTCTATTCACGCAATACATGGTCTGAAATACTATCAAACTGAGGAAAGAGCCTTTTTAATATTCAAAAAGTCAATTTTTTATTTAAATCATAGCAAACTAGCAAGAAGATTACTAAGATAATCTGTCGTCAGCCCATGGACACTCTTAACCCTTGCGGGTGCGTTGCCGGCCTTTGATATCAATAAATAATTTTATCTATATATACTCTTTTACTTTACACTAACAGGTCTTATTATAAAGTAAAAGAGTTACTGAACACAATCTTTCTTTGGAAGGGCTTAACAGTGGCCTGGCGAGTGTCTTATCTCTGTCACACTCGTGGGAGAGCCATGCTGAAGCGTTAAATTAGTCGGCTCCTCTGAAATCCGGATTCACAGAAAACCAGCGTGAAATGGTACTGTTTCCCTGAGTGAGTAAGGATATCGAAGTATGGTCAAATTATGTAGTTAAAGTGGCGTAAAAAATCGGCAACACAGCCATTACGCGAAATGTGGCGCGGTTGTCCATGGGCGGCATTGATCTCTTACCATAAAGGAGACGCGACTGCTCCGTTGCTCACTATTTTATGGAAACAGCAGTAATTGGGCTTGCTCGTCCTAAGTGATACCACGAGCTCAAAGCGGCGTGAAAAGACCATAAGACAACCAAATTGTGGTTCGTGGCGAGGCTGTACATGGGCGGTCGTGATCTCTTACCATAGAAAAGATCCGTCTGCTTCGTTCTCCGCTGTACTTTAAACACACAAGTAAACATTCCGACTGCCAATAAAAACCAAACTGAACTAAATAAATAACTATTTATTTTACTGAGACTTAATATTTAGTTCCTAATAACTTAAAGAAACTGGTTTATGGCTTCTCAATCGTTTGATAAACATGTGATGTAGAAATTCCAGAATCAGCTTTGAAGTTTGATTAACTGAAATTATGTACATAAATTATATTTCCAAATTATGTAATAACATTACGTAGTTATTAAATTTTACAAAACAAAAGCTAACATATAGATTACGTAATTATTAATATATAAAAAATCATATATTTTCGTAATTACTGGCCCTTTAGATGTTAATTTAAAAACTGTAAGAAATAGAAAATTGATTTTTTTTAAGGCAACAAAAAACGAGCAGGACGCTCACTTAAGGTTACCGGTCGTCCGCTCATGGATACCCCTAGCCGAGCCGTGTCTTGCTAGTATGATTTGGGGATCTTCAAAGAGTATACCTATCACTTGAAGGCCATAACGCACCCGCGGCACAACAAGGGCTAGAGGTGTCCATGGTCATAGGACGGGTTATCCTGGATAAACCAAAATTTTTTTTATCACCGTTTCCATAATAAAGATAAGACCCAAGAAGTAGGATGAAATAATCTATTCGCTATAAAAAATAATAATGGCAACTCAAGCCCTTTCACGAATTTTATTTAACATCACCTTAGAAGTTATCACACGGACGTGGTCTGGAGATAAATTGTATTTTGTTAAGGAAATTTGGGGATTTTAGTGCCTTGATATTGAAATTTGTATTGTATTATATCGTTTGAGCTGGCAAACGTTTGTACAAGGGGTTGATAGAAGGGTGAAAATTTGTGTATAAATTTCAAATAATACATTCAAAGATTTTTGAGAGCTTCGTGGCTAAGTGGGGATAAGTCTGCCACGAAGCGAGAGATATCGGATTTGATTCTAGGTCCGAATAAAAATTTATGATTTGAAATGCCTTGACAATGGTTGGGCGTGTATTCTAATACTGTCTTTTACGGTATCACGACTAACGTACTGGACCAATTAGTGTTTCAGCATGATTAATTATAAATTAAATTTATAATTGTCCATACCGGGATTCGAATCCGACAGATCTCTTTTCATGTAGACCTTAAATCACTTAGCTACGAAGCTCTCGAAATATAAACTGTCACATTTCACCTTGATATAATTAATACCCATAATAAGCGAACTACATCCCAAAGGATTCATAATTTAACAAAGGCAATAAAGCCAGCAAGAACAGCGCCGTGAAATAAATTAATATTCTGGCGTTGCAACATCTAATTTATTCATTACGCTGTTTAACAATTCACTGCTCGCCCACACTGACTCTATTCCGCCGATCTACATTTTGCAATGGCGCTGGAAAAATATATCCAGCACCGTTCGAGATTTTTCTCCATTACAAAGTACTGTGTAGTTTATATTAAACAGTTTTTTTATTTATTTACGGATTATTATCACCGCCCATGGTCATTTTTATCAGTTTATTGATTTTTCAGAAAAACACAATACAAGTATTTTATGGTGGAGTTCTGTGAGCTCGTATTATATCGGATGTATCTGACCAATTATTGAATCAGCATAACATGAGTCTCCCATAGTGGAGACAGAGTTTAGAGTGACCTGAGCCAATGACAAGACCTTCAAAAAACAATATAAATATTGTTCAGACCGCATCAAACCTGGCAACTCACGGTGGCTTACAAAACTGCTATGCCAGGGTTCTTTGTATATATTTTAGTAAAGGTTTTCTTTTGTTAAAATTAACATACAAATTGAGTTTGCCTCCATTTATGCAGTAGTATTGGCAATCGTAAAAATAATTTCTTTCACAATTTTTTTTTTAAATTCAAAACTGTTATTTTTGGGACTGCTTATATTATTGTTATGGTATAGCGGACAACAGCGTAGACGGGTCTCCTTTATGGTAAGAGATCGCCACAGCCCAAATGACAACCGGGCGGCACAATTTGCGCTTTTTTACACAGTAGAAACCGTTTCATGCTGAGTATTCTGTGAGCCAGTGGTACTTTGGAGGTTCCAGCCCAATAAACGCATCAGCATATGCTTTAGCATGACGTTTTAAATTCAGTTCATACTCAATATTCTTTATGTCAAAGTACTTCAAATAACAGAGTGAATTTAACAAAACTTTATTAGCTATGTAACATGTGTACACACAGTTTATCCGTATTACAAATAATCCGGGTTTGATCTAATTTTATCCGGCAGCGTTGTACCGGCCTGCCACCCGGGTGACACATACAGGGGCGAATTTTTACGTTAGGGGCGCGAAATATATTAAATAATATTTTTCAGGGCTGGGGTATACATGGGCGGAGGACTGCTTACCCTAGGTATACCTCATTTGCCATCAATTGATCAATTGTATAAAAAAGTAGAATCCACGGTATTTTTTTAAACTCACACTTTTAAAGACATATTATGCTGCGCATCATCAGTCATTGGACTTGTGGATAATTAAAAGAAATCCTTCCTATCTCATAACGGCTGGTAACGCACCCGCGTTGTCCGAGAGTGGAGTATGTTTATGCTAAGCGAGCATCTGGCTTGTTTGCCTCCATATTTTTATAAAAAAGTAAATATAAGACTAATTATATTACGGAACGTAATCTAAGTAAAGTACACCATGGTACTATAAAAATAGAAATTTAATTATTATATGGTATTTATATACAAACTTTATAAAACACCACTACCACACTACACCGTGGGAGCTTTGTGAAAGTTTTATCCCTTGGGATAGCAATGATGAAGCATAGGCTGACGCACTAATTGGAACAGCACGTCCGAAGTGATAGCAAGTGGTCATAGTGATCGTGGATATCCGAGGCTCTTAAAGGCGTAGATATCCGGCAACGAAGCTAGCGCGGACTGTGGCGCGGTTAAAAGTTTGGCATATAGAAGACCCACCTGCTCCATGGTCTGCTATTCAATAAAAAAATTAGAATTAACACAATTAACTTACTTACCCCGAAGTTCACAATATTATAAAAAACCCCTAATAATTGATATAGAACTTATAGAGCTCCAGACTCAAAAATAGAGGCCCAAATTTAGTTTTTTTGAGGTCTGTAACTCCGATCCACATTGATAGATTTCACGGTAGATTGAACTAATCTGAACTGTCAACTAGGTTAATGCCTACGGTATCCGAGCCATATGCTACCATTTTTGACGAACTGTAATATCAGAAAATCCTATTTTGATCTGCATCTATAATAATATTGGAAATTGCTGTAGGCTCATAGGACCCGGTAGGTATTATATTCTAATAATATTGTCCTTTTTTATGGTATAGCGGCCTACGAAACAGGTGGGTCTACTATATGGTAGGAGAACACCGCTGCTTATGGATAACCAGTCTGCGCATTGGTTGTGTTGACGGCTTTTTTTACAGTTTTTCGCCTCCGACAGGTATTCTTGGAGGTCCAAGGGGGAGCCCTATGTCCAGCAGTGGACGTCTTACGGCTGAAATGATGATGATGATGACATATTTTCGAAATGAATATTTTGAATCATATAAAGCCTATATAATTCACACAATGCACAAATGTTATAAGGTCGTGTATGCGCAGTAACAGTTCCCATTGTTAAATCTCAACAAGCCCAGATGTTCCTATATGTACATTATTCTGCCAAATTAAATTTACTTAATTATTTTTTTGGATATCTGATTTTCATATTCGGGATTTTTTATAGAAACGGTTGCAAACGAGCAGGAGACTGACCCAGGTTAAGCGGTCTTCCGCCCATGAACACTCCTAGCCCTTACAGAGACACGGGTACGTTGCCAGCCTTAAGTTTACTTTCTTGATGTGTGTCTTTTTAGTGTTTCTTCGGAAATTTTATTATATTTTTATTTTTCATTATGGCATTAAAAAAAGTTGTTTAAATTAAAGATTTTTTAAAATAACAATGTACTTATTTTAACTAACTATAATAGACATGCTGACATGACATTTTAAGTAGATAATTGTATATTCGACAAAATTTTTGTACATTTGTTCTATTATCAAATATGTATACGTGATGCCATGGGTTCACAGAATACTCAGCATGCAATGGTAGTTGTGATTAAAACGGTGCTTCTACTGTGTTTCGTTGAGTAAGTGAGGATATCGAAAGCCCTAAAGAATGCCACTCAAATGGCGTAAAAAGCCGGCAACACAACATTTGTTGCTGGCTCGGTTGTCTATGGGCGGTGGACAAGACCCACCTGATTCGTTGTCCGGTATACCATAAAAAAATCAGACTAATATTTTCCGAGCCTATACAAGTCAAACAAACAAACATTTCCCATATAATAGTAGTATGTATACAACCAAATCTCATTGTAACATATTTTACTGTTAGCTAACAAAATTATCATTCTAAATTTAAGAAGATTTTGTCTCTCACTAAAGTGATATTAATTGTATTGGAACTAAGGAGCAGGTTCAATGACTGTTAACAAATCAATTGCGAGGCAGTAATTTATAAAATATTCATGCTTTACTCTGTTTTTTTTATTACTAAAAAAAAATATAGAAAAATTATATCGAATGACGGGAAAGCTGAAGAAGAGAACATCACAGTTCAATGACAACTTAGTTTGTGTTTTTTAGGCTTTTACGACGGCTTTTTGCGCCGCTTTAGTATAATTTCAAATGCTTTTTATATCCTCACTCACTCAGTACATAGTACAGTATATAGTACACACACAAACATAGTACTAGTATTTCACGCAGGCGTTGTGTGATCCCGTGGTATCGCTTCGTCGTGCTGAGCCAATTTTGGCGTCAGCATGGCTCTTCACGGGTGCGTCAGTGTTAAATCTTCCAGAAATTGTAGCCCTTCCAAATTGCATTATATTTTTTTTGTTTGGACCGGGATCTGAATCTCTCGAGACTTTTAGAATTTAAATATTAATTAAATACATAAACAACTACAGTTGATATTACAGTTGTCTAAAATACCCGCATGAGCTGTTTAAATGTTGAACTTAATTTAAATACAGTTCTGTATTTGACATACCCATGTAACCTTATTACGCACCAGTACAAATGTAATAAATAAATTCGATTCAATACGCCGTGCGCGAAGATTTCATTCGTTATAAAAATGTATGTAAGCTTCAAAAAAAGAGCGTAACTGTACCTTAAATGTCGGACCCACACGTGTTATTGCAAGAGCTGGAGTTGTCCATGGGCGGCAATCGCATTGTATGACTGTACGACTCAACCTTTAAAATCTCAGAATTTGAAATCGCACGCATTACAATTTTTTTATGCTTTAGCGGAAAACTGAGCAGGTAGGTCTCCTTATGCTAAGAGAATACCGCCGCCCATGGACAACCGCGCCACAGTCCGCGCATTGGTTGTGTTGTCGGTTTTATACAGCCCTTAAGCGGCATTCTTAAGGGCCTCCCATATCCTGATTCACTCAGCGAAACACAATAGAAGCACTGTTTCAAGTATTAATTTATTTTTTCAACTGCTATTTAACAATAAGGAAAACCTGTGGAAAATTTATTCGAACTTTGCTACTATTAAGGGATATAATGTTCTGAATCGGTTTTTAATCAGTAAATAATATCATATCCGCTATTATAACTAGTATGTATAAATATTTAAATTGTATATTACGGAAAGGCCAATAGCCACGGTTTGTACCCGTGGACAGCCATGCGGAAGCATATGCTAACGCATTAATTGGGCCGAATCATCCGGAGTGATACCGACTCACAGAATATTTAGCGTAAAGCTGTACTTGTACTGTGTTCTGCAGAATCAGTGAGGATATATCAGTCCTTTTAAAGTGTCAGCGTCATAAAAATTCGGCAACACAACGAATTCGCGGTTTATGGCGCAGTTGTTCATAGGCGGCGGTGTACTTTTACCGTATAAAAGACTCACCTACTCCGTTATCCGCTATAAAAAAAATAATATTGATTAATAATACAAATATCTGTCTCGTTATTTAAATGAAATGAAAATAAAATTGTTCACTCGGAGCTTTTTGTTTACGAACCAACGCATACCCTTTGATCTGTAATAATAGAATCAGAAATGTTATGATGAAATACGATTTATTATGGTGTACTGCCTTGATTTTTTTAAAGTAAATTGGATAACGGAACAGGTGGGTCTCTTTTTGGTAACAGAACACCGCCGCCGATGGACATCCGCGTCACAGTCCGCGCTTTGGTTGTGTTGCCGGCTTCATATATCGCTTTTTTGTAATTTTTATGGTATAGCGGACAAGGAAGCTGGGTCACCTATATTATAAGAGATCATCGTCGCCCATGGATTGCCGGCTTTTTACACCGCTTAAGTGGTATTTTAAAAGGCCACCGAAGTCCTCACTCACTCACGGAAACACAGTAGAAATATCGTTTCAAGTACAACTACTATTTCACGCTGAGTATCCTACGAGTCTGTGGTATCAATTAGGATGAGCCATCATGATATGCTTCAGCATAACTCTTTCACATATGATTGAGCGGTATAATTGGACTCCTATATTCTCCCTCAGCAAAACAGTACACATTCACGAT
Organism: Delias oraia; assembly: GCA_018230265.1. NCBI lineage: Eukaryota > Metazoa > Arthropoda > Insecta > Lepidoptera > Pieridae > Delias > Delias oraia. The sequence goes on from DWCF01001261.1 coordinate 16,426, forward strand.
GTTATAATATGAATTCGTGGTATAATGTTGGATGCTATGGTCCATTTAGTGCGTCAGCATGGAACGCCCATGGGTAAATATATACGTATTGTGAAACTTAATTTATTCTGACTGAGGAGTTAATAAATTCCTTACAAAATATTGGCCGTGTTAAGAATTAAACCGCGATCAATCTTCATATGTTGTTAACAAGCTCATTTTGTGAATTAATACGACGACTAGTAGAAGTTGTTCATCGAGATGGGAATGTTAGTAATTAATAATAACACGGACTAACAGAATACTCAGCGTGAAATAGTAGTTGTAATTGAAACGGTATCTCTACTGTTTCGCTGAGTTAGTGCGGATATCGGAGGCCTATAAAATGCCGCTTAAGTGGCGTAAAAAGCCAGCAACACAAACATTTCGCCGTCTGTGGCGCGATTGTCCGAGCGGCGATCTCTTACCCACCTGCTCCGTTGCTTACTATACAATAAAAAAGAATTATGTCAAATGTAGGGTCATAATTGTTACCTATCACGGCTAAGAAGTTATGTTTTATTATTTCTTTCCAGACGATTCATTGTGACTACAGATTCTACGTCCTACCAGCTGTTATCTTCTTAAATTTGTCAAAAATTTTAAGAACGTATTTATGCCGACAACATATATAAACCAGTTCATAGCGCGGTTGTCCATGGGCGGTGATTTATTACCATAAAGATGATCCGCCAGCTCCGTTGCCCCGATATACAAAAAAGTCCTTAACAATATTTAAATATAGATACTTAATATATGTGCATACATTACACATTTACATACAAACAAGCATAAGAATGACCTTCGAGTAAATTCAGAGTTCATTCATAAAGTCATCATTCTTCACACATTGTCAATAATTTTGACAGCCATGCGTATGTTTCCGCATTTTCTACAAAGATTAAATATTATTACTGATCTATACTATAAGGAAAAATAATAAATAACACTTAATTTGTCAATATGTTTATCTATAGCCCTAAAACGAATTACCAAGTTTTGGCTCCATTGCTAGAAATCCATTAATTTTTGAAAAATATATGTATTTTTAATTTTGAAACTTACTTAACAAACAGTAACATAAGTTTAAATGGACTGCTGAATAGGAGTTTTTAAATGATATAGCGGACTACGGAGCAAGTTAGACGGCGGGGTTCTTTTACCATATAGAAGACTATAGGAGACTATATGGTAAAAAAACACCGCCGTCCATGGACAAACAATCCACAGTCCATGCATTGATTGCTTTATGCAAAGCGGGCTCACAGAATACCACCGTAAAATATCACCTTTTCAATGGTGCGGTGTAAAAGCCGGCTACACAATAGGGAGAGGATTTTCCCAATTTTTTTTTTATTTTTTAGAGGACAACGACGCTGATAAGTCTCCTATATGCAAAGAGAACACCGCTGCCCATGGACAAACGCTCCACAGTCCGCGTATTGGTTGTATTACCGGCTTCTTACGCGGCTTAAGAGACTTTATAAAGGGCTTTCAATATTGTCACTCACTCTGTGAAACACAGTACAAGTACCGTTTCACGCTGTGTATTCTTTGAGCCCGTGGTATCATTTCGGACGAGCCAGCCCAATTAGTGGGTCAGTATCTCTTCCACGGGATAACGACGCATCCCCTAATATTATTACTCAAAGGACTCACCCGCTTAATAGTATGAAAAACTTAACTGAACATGTCTTTCCATTCGTCGCTTTTCCTCATTAATATTATGGAAATAAAACTATTGACCTTACACGTCAAAGTTATCGGCCATCTAAACGATAAGTTATACTTAGGAACTGGGTCAGGAAATGTATGGTACATACTGCCAACGGTATCTTGATTTTGATATAAAACTTGGCCATAGTAGAAATAAAGCCTAACCCTGGTCTTAAAAATACTCGGTCAATATTTTACTCGTATTTGCTGTGGTATAGCAAAAAACGGAGCAGGTAGGTCTCTTATATGGTAAGAGAACACCGCCGTCCTTGGAAAACCAGCACATACTACGCGCTTTGTTTCGTTCCCTTGTTTTAACGCCTTTAAAGCGGCTATTTTAAGGGCACCCGATATCCTCACTTCTCAGCGTAACAGTACAATGTCATTTCACGCTGAAGCTATGCTGATGCATATACTGACATGATAATAACATCAGCTCAAATGATACCACAAGCTCACAGAATATTTACACAGTGTTTCACTGAGTGGGCGAAGACTTTAGATACCAAAATAAAAGCAAGAAATACAACCAAAATCGTGGATTGCGAGGAATTTGTTTAATACATAGTAAAAAGCTTTTCATATCTAATAAAACCTCTTTGATAAGTATCTCAAAGATCAGTGAAATTATAGAGAGCCTAAAGCAGTTACTCAGAGATTGAATATGAGTACAAATAAATTGAATAAACTTTACAAGGCGAGATAAGTTAAACTGAAACCCACATCCAATGTACGCTAACTTTTCCATCAAAGGAATTACTAAAGAAAGTCTCCTAACTAGCTCACCTTGTATTACCAACTTTAAAATCCCATTTCTACTTTTAATAGAATCAAAGTTAACTAAATCGTACAGTAGTGTTGTAATTGAAAAAAAAATATAATTAATTAGATTTTTGGAAGGGATTGACAGCGGCCTAAGTATCTTAACACTGTCACATTAGAGCCATGCTGAAACTATTTTCACGGTATAGCTATCAACGGAGTAGGTCGGTCTTCACTATAATAAAAGAACACCGCCGCCCATGAACAGCCGCGTCTTAGTCTGCGCACTGCTTGTATTTCCGGCTATTTACACCGCTTCAATATTATACTCACTCAACGAAAATACCATTTCACGAAAAACCATTTCAAGAAATACCATTTCACGCTTAGTATTCTGTGAGTCCGTGGTATCACTTCAGACGAGCTGGCCCAATTAATGTGTTACCATGGCTATCGCACGGGTAAGAAACCATTTAAAAGCCATAACTTAAAATAGCATACCTAATCTTAATATCAGTACATGGTCTAGAATTTAAATATATATCAGCATGAAGGCGAATGACGTTAGCGTGACATTACGATAAAACATTAATTCAAACATTTACGCTGTATTTTATTGAGAGAGAAAGATTGTATTATGTTTTTTTACATAAGAGTTTTTCTTATGATAAAGTTTTCATGGATAACTTTAATATGTCTAGAGGTTTGCATAGTTTATTCTTAAAATCTTTATTTACTAGCACAAAAAAATCACATCATTTCAACCGTAGGACGTCCACTGCTGGACATAGACCTCCCCTTCGGACCTCCATACATATCTGTCGGAGGCGACTTGCATCCAACGTCTTCCAATGACCTTTACAATATTGTCTGTCCATATTTTAGGTGAACGTCCTTCGCTTTCTAGTCCTTGGTCTCCACTCTAGCAGTATTTATCTCAAGAAACTACCCGGGGTCAAAATACATTGCAATTAATCAATGTAAATAAAAAAAAATGTATATAAAATTGTCTATTATCTATGATTTTTTTATAGTATAGCGGATAACAGAGCAGGTGCGTCTGCGATATGGTAAGAGAACACCGCTGCCCATCACGAACCGCGCCACAGTCCGTGAATTGGTTGTCTTGCCGGCTGTTTTACGCCATTTATGTAGCATTTTTAAGGGCCTCTGACATCCTCACTCACACAGCGAAACACAGTAGACGTAGCGTTTCAGACTGAGTATTCTCTGAGTCATGTAAACAAACATGCCTGTCCATCAAAATAAACTTAACTCTACATTTAAATTCGTTATTTTATTGACAAGATATTCCCGCTCCGACTTACTAAGGGAAATAACTTCACATTTTTAAGACATTCGGCAAGCCAATTCTAAACCCTTCCCACCGAATATAAATTTCAAATAATAGAAAATTTACATTCACATCGGGGAAGGAACCTAATACCTCTCGTTTCGATTTACGCTTAGACTAAAAAGCTCTCTAGGCTCAAGGCTCTCGCCCATGAACAGCCCTACCCCGGTTATATTGTAATGCATTGTTTAATAAATGGTTATTAAAATTAACTATCTTGTATAATGAATGTTGAATTTTAAAATACAATACAATAATTGTTTGAAAATATTTGACACATTGTTCTAGAGCCTAGACAATAAAAGTCATGAATTTGTACTTCATGCATTGGTTAGCGCGGGCAAATAGTTTAGATACAAATTATTTTGAGTGCCTCGTAGCTAAGTGGTTTAATAAATCAACCATGAAGCGAGAGGTAATGGGGTTTAATCTTGGTCTGGAAAGTTATAAATTATAAATTAATTTACAATTTATTCGGTCTATGGACGGGCTTAACAATGGCCGGGCGAGTGTTTTAATATTGTTGCACCTGTGGGAGAACCATGCTCAAGCATATGCCGGCTCGTCCGGATTGATAACACGACACAGAATACTCAGCATGAAATGGTGGTTGTACTTGAAACGGTTCTTCTACTGTGTTTCGCCGAGTGAGTCAGGATATCCGAGACCTTTTAAAAAATGCATCTTATGTGGCGTAAAAAACCGGCAACATATCACGTGCGAACTGTGTATTGGTTGTCCATGAGCAGTGGTGTTCTCTTACCATATAGGAGACCTACCTGCTCTATTGTCTGCTATAACTTAAAAAAGTCGGATCTTGTATTCATCTTCTGATTCATTTATTTTGGACTACATTCTTCTTTTACTTACTAAATACTAGCTGATCCGGAAAATGTTTTACCATATAAGTAAGGAAAGTTATATATGTGGACTTCTTTTATAGGCATCGAGATTTTTCTCTACAACTCACTCATATCTCTCATCGTTAAGGCAGCGTTCGGTAGAAGCATCGTTAGACCATTTTTTCTTCGACTTACTTTGCGTATGTGACTACCTCGATAAAGCCTTCACTTTTCGGGTGAATATAGACTATGTTAGTTTTTAATAATATAGCGGACAACGGAGCAGGTGGGTTTCCTATATAGTAAAAGAACACCACCGTCCGTAGATAATTGCGCCACAAAAAGGTTGGATCCCTTTGGATATGTTACCGACTTTTAAATCCGCTTAAGCGGCATAATTTCAAGAGCATCTGAATCCTCACTCAGTCTGTGAAACACAATATAGGTACCGTATTACGCTGAGTATTCTTACAGTCGGCTATCACCCGCTCGAAGTGATACCAAATAGTGCGTCATCATATAATTCAGCATGGCTCTCCCAACTGTTTGTAATTTTTGTACATATTAACATAGGATTCTTACGAAATCTCACCTGAATATAATTGGAAATGTAGCATGCAATGCCAGTAAATTAATTAATTTTATTTTAAATTCTTACATTAATAACTCATTCGCTTAATTGTATAAATACTTTAAACAAAAATTTATGTTATTACAACGTACTCATATGTAAATTCATATTTATGTGAATTATAAATGGGTTCGTGTTATACTTTTTTGAAGTATAGCGGATAACACAGCTGGTGAGCCTTTTCTATGGTAAGAGAACAACGCCGCCAATCACCAACCGCGCCACAGTCCGCGCATTTTACGTGGCTTAAGCGGTATTTTTTAAGGGCCTCCGATATCCTCTTTCACTCTGCGAAACACAGAACAAGTACCATTTCTCGCTGAGTATACTGTGATCCCGTGGTATCACTTCGGACGAGCCGGCCCAATTTGTGCATCAGCATATGCTTCAGCATGGCTCTCCCACGGCTGAAACTTGGTTTCAGGTTATTAAATATACGAAGTAACGAATTTATTACTAAACTGACCTTTTTTTATCTTTTTCACATAATCGCACAATCAGTAATGGCGATTATACGCAGATGTGCTGACTATAAATGTGCAAAAGAATCCCCTAGGATAAGCTAGGTACTTAAGTAACAGCCATAGCCCCAACGGAGCTGGTGCGATGGCATTTAGAAACAGGTACAGTATCTTTTTGAAGATCCTCAAGTCGAATAGGATCGCAAATACCTATGTAAGCAGCTGATTCCACAGAAGGTGGTGCGCGGCACAAAATGCCTTAAAAACGCTCAGTTGTGGAGCGAAAAACATCGAGGTGATGCGGAAAAGCGGATTCCTCTAGATTACCTTCGTAATGCGTATGAAATAACCTCTGGTAGACATTACATCTACCAAACCGGTTTGCTAACTTTGACTCCGCTGTACAAGTTTGACAGGTATTCACAATTTAATGTTTATCCCGTCTGGAAAGCGGAATCGTCATACGAAAAGTATTTATATGGGCAATTTAAATACATGTAATAAATCAGAAATATTCAATTAATACATAAGAAATGCATATACATAAATTAATTACAGATTTCTTACAATAGTTACAATTTGTCAAAACTATAATAATAATTTTCGACAGTAATGAAATTACATACACTGACTGAGTAAGGATATTCGAGGTCTTTGAAAGTGCCGCTTAAGTGGCGTAAACACAGCGAGCGCGGAGTGTAGCATGGCTGGTATTCTCTTACCATATAAGAGACACAGCTAGTGTTGCCCAAATGCAAGACTTAGCTTAGTCTTAGTCTTGGTAATGCAGCAAGAGTCTTGCAAGTCTTGAAATTACCTATTAGACTATTGATATTTATTTAAGTAGACTTCAGATTTTAGAAAAATCTTTCATAATTGGAATATTTTGAGGTTGAACTAGCATAGCCCTATGGCTATGGTCTTTACTGTAAAGACCAACCAAATTAAAAAAATTTGTCTAAAGATTTAATGAGAAATTCAAAAAATCACTGCCAACAAAATAGCTGCAAGACGGAAGAGTCGTGCAGGATTATTCTTGTTCTTGCTCAAGTCTTTCTCGGTCAGTCTTGGTCTTGCTATTGGGCAACACTAGACACAGCTGCTCCATTGTCCGCTTTATCGTAGAAACACCGCCTATTAAATATAACCAACCAAAAAGCACTGCTGACTTTGTTTCCACATAGTTTCGCTCAAACCGACATAGCACAATTAACATATGATATCGTCGCTTGGCGTCCCATTAGTGAACGATATCAGTAGCGAATCTCCGGGGCAAGCTTCTCTATTTCAGGCTTCGACCCAATTTCACCAGCCTCATCGATACTGTATCATTGAACGGTCAATTCATCCATATATGATTCAATATAATTGACAACCAGATACATCTCCTATTACAACCATTTGTGGATACTTTGAGAGCCTCGTAGCTAAGTGGTTTTAAAAGTCTACCACGAAGCGAGAGGTATCGGGTTCGAATAATTATAATTTAAATAGTTTATTCGTTCTTTAGAAGGGCTTGACAGTGCCCGAGATGTGTTTCAACAGTGTCGCACCCGTGGGAAAGTCATGCTGACGCACTAATTGAGCCGGCTTGTGCGTAGTGATATCACGGGCTCGCAGAATACTCAAAGTGAAATATTTGTACGTTGTTTATTGATTGATTGAGGATATCGAAGGCTCTGGAAATAACCACTAAAGCAGAGTTAAAAGCCGACAACATAAACAAAACGCGGACTGTAGCGCAGTTGTCCATGGGTGAAAATGCTGGTTATTATAAAATAATATATTTCCAAACCAATACGAGTTAGGGACATTCAATAAAATAAAGTACACATTCCTTAAAGGCCGGCAACGCACCTGTTGACCGGCATGGGCTGGGGATGCCCACAGGCGCAGGACCGCCTGCCCTAGGTGCGCCTCCTGCTCGTTTGCCATGGATATTATAACAAAACACAAAAAAATAACCAGTGAAACGTATCTCTTACCCAAATTGCAGAGCAAAACCGTAAGAACCTTCTCAAAGCCTTGCAAAACAAGGTCAAGAATTAACGCAGATTTTTGTATATCCTGCTATAAGGTCACATTTAATGATCATGTCACGCGATTCAAACTTCGTGAAGAAAATATTAGCGGGATTAGTTCAAATTGGGCATCGTTTGAACAAATATTATTACAAGAGCCTCGTAGATTAATGCTTTTCAAAGTATACCATGAAGCGAGAGAGGCGCGAACAATTATAATTATTTTTTTATTTATTCGGTCTCTGGAAGGGCTTGATAGTGGTCCGTTGAGCATCTTAATACTGTCGCACCCGCAGGAGAGCCAAGCAATAAATAATTGGTTTTGCACGTCCGAAGCGATACCACTGTGTTGAGCTCTGTGTGAGCATATTGGCCCATGAAATTATGCCGTTAAAGCGGTGTAAACGTCAACAGAACCAATACACGGATTACGGCGGTGATCTCTTACCAAGCAGGATAGTCATTTGTTCCGTTATCCGCTATACAAAAAGTACACTCACCGCTCAGAAATTGTTTTAAAAATATTTAACTGGATACTTCAGAGTATTTCACTATTTACATTAACTTCGCTTGAAGGACATATTACCAATTAACTATCAGAATTAATTTTGTTTGACGTGCTTAGAATAATCACGTATGTAATTGCGTCGTGGGTATAAATTTGCCTAAATAAGCGCGCGTTAAAATACAAAAGAAGCCTCGTATATCTAAGTGGTTTATAAGTCTACCACAAAGCGAGTGGTATCGGGTTCAAAATCCAGTCCGGAAAAGTTAATTTATAATTTATTGAGTCTTTGGAAGGGATTAACATTGGCCGGGAAAATGTCTTGACACTGTCACACCCGTAAGAGAGACATACTGGTGCACTTATTGGGTCGACTCGTCCGAAGTGATACCACTAGCTTACAGAATACTCGGCATGAAACCGTACTTTCATGTATGTTTCGTTGAGTGAGTGAAGATATCGAAGGCCCTTGAAATTACCACTTAAAAAGCCGGCAACACAACAAGAGCGGCTTGTGCAATTATTAATTTGCGGCGATGTTCTTTTACCACATAGACGACCCGCCTGTTTCGTTATTCGTTATTCCATAAAAATATTAATTTTTGCTCATAGAGCGAAAAACTTTTAGTACTTCATACGTATAATTTTATTTATTGTATTGTATAAAATATTTTTTACTTAAATCATTCTAGGATAGAATCATTTGATAAAAAATATTTTCTTTTATAATCATTTTAACTTAAAGTACCTTCGTGTGGCCCACGGACTCCTTGGGGATCCAGAACATGAGATAATGAGGTCACATATATGCAAAAAAATCAGGTTAGTTACGGCATTTCTAACTTAAAACGCTGGACAGGTTTTTATGAAATTGGGTCCATACCCATACTCTGATATCCTGGATTCACATATCCAACAAACATGGTAATCTTTTTGGAAGTTATGGTGTCCAAGAAATTTCTGAGGGTACATAATTGGACCCAGTACGGACAATATGTAAAGTGAAATGAAATATAAAATAAATACAAAAATGAAACACGTTGAACGTCAAAGTTAGCCTATCACCGGCTCCAAGCTGAGCCCATTGAGAAGAACCGGGGAAATAAACTCAGTGGGTGTAATTTTTTGCCTTCCGTGAGATACTGAAATTATAACAAAAAATAGCTCTGAGAATGCCTGGCATGAACACCTTATTCCCAAGGCATGACATTGAATTATATAAAATCATTAAGACTATAGTATGCTTTATCAAAAACGTTCTTTAACAGTTTTTAAATTTATTTACAGAAAGATTTTGAAGGTTTTCTGGGATCCTATTCTAAGAGTATTGCATTAGAAGTGAAATATTTACTTACTTTACTAAGTCTGATCACTGGTAAAACCAGTCTATGCGTATTTCGTATGTTTGGATTATGAATGTCACTTTTCTTTACAAGTATTTATATTTTTTCGAAAATACATTACTTTCTACGAAACGTATTGAGATGCTATAGTCAAGACATCTATTACTTTAAATTTATCTCTTAGTGTTGTAAGCGGAGCCAGCTTATACTAGAATAGTTTGCAACTGCAGTACCTTCTTATTTATAGACGTGGGAAAACCATGCTGAAGCACATGCTGAGGCACTAATTGGGCCGGCTCGTCCGAAGTGATGCCAAGGTCTCACAGAATACTCAGCGTGAAACGGTACTTGCACTGTGTTTCGCAGAGTGAGTGAGGATATCGGAGGCTCTTAAAAGTGTCGTTTAAATGGCGTAAAAAGCCGGCATCACAACCATGTGTGGACAGTGGCGCGGTTGTTCATGGCCGGTGGTGTTCTCTTACCTTATAGGAGACCCGCCTGCTTCGTTGTCCGCTATAAAATAAATATAAACTGAATATATAAAGACTTTGTTGATTTGAATTTACGAATTGACACTTGGCATATATTTCACTTTAAATGGACACAAATAAAAAAAAAAGAATAATTCTTCAATCAAATATCGTCATAGCGTCCGTCAAAGCGGAATCTAAGAAAGTCATTAAAAAGTAATGAGTATTCTTAGTTGAATTAAAAATGACTCTCCATGTGGCACGGGACCGAGCGGGAAAAGTTTTAATTTATTTCATGCTCTTAAGACCTTCATTAATTCATCTTATTTCGAAAACCTCGCTTCTTTTTGAGTTCTACATACAGGCGAAGTTGCAGGTGAGTAATAAAAAACCCAATTTCACCCGTGGTAAAGCAATGCTCAACCATACAGTGAAGGATAAATTGGGTTGGATCGTCCGAAGTGACACACGGGTATGAAATATTTGTCCCGTGTTTCATTGAACGATTGATATCAGTAGTTCTCTTACCATTTACGAAGCCCACCTGCTCTGTTGTCCTCTATATCTACCATAAAAAAATATATAAAAGAAAAAGCTACAATCCGCGATTTGGTTGTGTTGCCGTCTTTTTACGCCACTCAAACGATATAAGTTTACAAGCCTCCAGTATCTTCTCTCAACGAATAATCAGCATGAAATGATAGTTAATATCCTTAAAAATGTCGTTAAAATGTCAAAAAAGCCTGCAATATAACCAATGCGCAAACTGTGGCACGGTTGTCCATGGGCGCTGGTATTCTTTTACCATATAGGAGACCCACCTGCTCCGTTGTGCTGTCATTAAAAAAAAAACGGTACAAGTACTTCACGCTGGAAAGATGATTCGATGTAAACAAAACAAGAAGTCGGATAGAGCACGTAAGGTCTAGGTCATGACATAGGAAGTGAACACTCATGTATACTCCTATAAGGTTTGAATACTGGTGTGAATTATTACTATTTTAAATATAATATGTATAAATAAAGTTATTTAACTTTATTATATATAAAAATTACATATTTAATTAATATATAAAATAGTAAACAATATATAATTATATAAAAAACTTTATTAAACATATGGTACTTTATAAATAAAGTTAATAAACTTTATTTAACATGTTTTTTTATTTTTTTTATATATAAATAGTGGCAAACGAGTAGGAGGCTCACCTAGAGCAAGCGGTCCTCCGCACATGGACACCCATTGCTCTAGCAGGGCCAATGTGTATGCTCTATTCTTCAAGAATCCCGCATCGCATTGGTTTGGAAATACCCCCATTGGCAGCTGATATCACAGAGAGGTGGTGAGCGGCACAAAATTCCTTAAAAAACGCTCAGTAGTAGATCGACAAACATCGAGGTGAAAGCGATGAAACTTTGAATTCTGCCTCGATGCCACCATCGAAGGTGAAATTAAGCACCACCATACAGCACCTCCGAACATTCTGCGTGATAAATGCATTGGATTTCTGTTCTGTATCGTGTGTTGTATTGTGTTTTTAGCGATTTTATTAATCATTATTTCTCTCCTATTTCTGTAATGTATCTTGAGTTTAGTGTAATAAAATGTAAGAAAATAAGTAACGTAAAAACTTTAAATGTGACTTCTCTTCAGAGCAATACAATTTCGTTTTTACTTTACAACCACTTAACCCGTGGGAGAGCTAGCTGAAGCACATGCTAACGCACTAATTCGGCCGGCTCGTCTAAAGTGATACCACGGGCTCACGAAATACTCAGCGTGAAATAGTTGTATTTGAAACGGTGCTTCTACTGTGTTTCGCTGAGTGAGTGAGAACATCAGAGGCACTTAAAAATGCCCCTTAAGCGGTGTATAAAACCGTCAACACAACCAATGCGTGGACTATGGCGCGGTTGCCTATGGGCGGTGGTGTACAATCTTACCATGTAGACCCACCTTCTCCGTTGTCCGCCAAAGAATAAAAAAAAATATTAAAAAAGTTTAAAGCATAAATAACAGAAGTAGTCAACAAAGCGATAGAGTAAAAATTCTAGGCTAAATATTCATTGTTATTATTAGTTCAGACTCGCGTCATCAGGTCAGAGGCTATCAATCTTCTGTGTGTGGAAATAACAAATATTATCGTTTTTAATGTTATAATAAATATGTGTTTGACGATACACTTCAAGGTAACATTTGTAATTACGATAAAGTTCATTTTGTTGACAAATTGTACATTACCATTGCGTAGCGATTTTAATGTATTTATGCCACGTACCACTGTGTAATTGCCTTCCTATAGAGGTATTTCCAAACTAATGCGATTTGACGGGCCGGCTCGTCCGAAGTGATACCACGGTCTCACAGAATACTCATCGTGAAACGGTACTTGTTTCATGGAGTGAGTGATATCGGATGACTTTCAAATGTGGTGTTTGTGCGGCGGCGTTCTCTTATATAGAAGACTCACCTAGTTCCTTGTCTGTTATAATATAAAAACGCTTCAATACCTTCAAAAAAGGGCATACCTATCTCTTAAAGGCCGGCTACGCACTACAGGTCTACTAGATATGTACATGAGTGAGAGCTTCATAGCTAATGAAATGAAATATTTATATTCCACGTAAATACATGAGTCTAGCACTGGTTCCAGGTTAAGTCCACTGAGAAGAACTGGCGAAATAAACTCAGTGGGTGTAAGTTTTTGCTTCAATGAGATACTTAAAATATAAAAAAATATATTATAAAGTTACCGAAGTAAGATTACCATGAAGCATATTGGGTTCGATCCCTGGTCCGAATGTAAATTTTTAATTTTTTGGAGTTTATTTTTGATGTCTGGAAGGGCTTAGCATTTGTCTGTACAGTGTCTTAAAACTGTGTGTGAATTTCTCACAGTACGCCAGAGGGTAGGAAGTGTTTGATACATGCTTAGTGACCCAACCTAGAGAGACTACATTTAGGTTGACTGTGTATTTCTCAATACGGAGCAGGTGGGTCTCCTATATGGTAAGAACACCGCCGCCATAATCCACCATTGCTGTGTTACCGCCTTTTTACGCCGGAGTTTTAGGGCTACAGATATCCTCACTCACTCAGCGAAACTGTAGAAGTACCGTTTCAAAACTACAACTACCATTTCACGCAGAGTATTCTGTTAGCCTGTGATATTACTAATTTATTATTATTAATTTAGCCAGTTCATCTGAAACGTCAGATGAACTGGCTAAATTAGTAAGTTAGTAAGTTCAAGTATTGTACTGCGAAATTCCGAGTTCCAGATATCTTCACGCAATGGAATGCGTAAATGCATTTCCTTAAGGGAAAATAGGCCTGTACTTGGGCCGTGGACCACTATGAGGTAAGCCTCTCTATATTAAAAAAAACACCTATTAAAGTTGACATTTTAAAATTATTTAAAAAATAAAATGTGTCGAATGGTAATATCATTTGATTTTAACAATAATCACTTAGAAGTTCTTGCTAAAAGGAGACAAAACACTAAGAAATTATTCCAGTATAGTCCATTAGACAGGTGACCGTTCGTATTAGCTTTTTCCTTTATATGATACGGGTGAAGGTAAAAGAATTCTCTATCAACTAAGTTTAGACAATACATAAAGCCTTCTGTCAATTCAAGATAACGATTCGTAAACACAGCGGACCGTGTTGACGGACAATGTTTACACAGACTATGTGAGATCTCTTTGAAAGGGGAAAAAGGTTTTTGGGAGTTTGTTTATGGCAACAATGTTACACTAAAAAAAAATAAACTCGATGTAAAAACTCTTTGGTATAGATTTAGTATATTTATATAAATACATTAAAAAGTAAGGATACATAGAAATACACATATTTTACGAAAATGAGATGAAAAAAAGCAAAAGTTTGTTGTTGACGACAAAAAGCTTTAAGTAACTGTAGTAGATGTAACAAAAATACACATATAAGTGCGTAAACACGAAGAAAAATTTTTTTTATAAGAATCGGAAAACAAACATAGCGGTATTTTTCCCATGGACACTGACCATGCCCAGCCTCTGCTGGGAGCATTCTAGTTCTATTAGGATTATTGTCAACACAGACAATTGTGTATATATTAGAAAAGAGCTTGTCTTTTCCTTATACGCCGGCAACGTACTCGCAACCCTGCAAGGGTTAGAGGTGCCCATACGAACGAGCGCTTATTATAGGTGAGCCATAAGTTTGTCACCCTTTCCATAAATATACGTAACAAGAAATAGCTAAATGTAATTTCATTATCGCATACGTCTCGCTTCTGCTACAACAAAAACATGTCAGCGATGTATTACTAGGCTTATAGTGATAGGGTCGCTTTTTTGTAGAGGTCCCAAAATCGTATTGGTTTGGAAATATAACCGCTGGCAGCTCCACATTGGTGATACACAGAATGGCTTTAAATCGCTCAGTTGTGCAGAGGTGATATAAAACTTTTGCTTTGACATTTGCTCATGATTCAGTTGCATGTATTAATCCAAACGTCTCCTTAGAACGATCCCCGTGATAGATTCGTTCAAAGATGTTTATTGACAACAAAAAGTTATAAATAACTTTTACAGCCTTCACAAACATATTATATTTTATATGTCATATTATCTGTCATAACTTCATACTATTTAAGTATGTAATAAAATCAAAGTACTCATTTTCTTAACATTAACGTACATAACTTGCATTAAGTAATTTCATTTATTTATTAAGAATAATATTTCTTAAATTATAGGATGCTTATAACTTAACAAAATCCTTGATATATAAGCTCATTCCAGCGTGAAACAGTACTTGTACTGTTTTTCGCAGAGTTAAAAATCAGCGTAAAAGCCGGTAACACAAACAAAGCACGGATTGTGGCGCGATTATCTATGGGCGGTCAAACTTCTTTCCATATAAAAGACCCGAGTACTCATGTAAGTTTAACAAGGTTTTTAAGGAGTTATTTGTTTTAACACCTCTCCAACAGATAAGACAGCATCACTCACCCGGCCACTGTCAAGATTTCAAAGATTGAATATTATTTATAAAATAAATTCTATTCAGACAAATCGAACCCACTTTTCATGACGTCAATATTACAACCTCCACGTTACTCCACCTATCACCAATTACACGTATTATTTAAATTTATGGATAATAATAAAAAAAGTAATTAGTCTTATGTTATTAAAATCGAATTCAACACGTATGAGTAATTAAATAGTTGATAAATAACAATTGATTACGCTTCGAAAGCCGTTACTTTCTCTCGCGCGTTAAAACTCGTTTTTAATCTGTCATCGCTACGCACCTGTCAACGTTTCCCGCCATTTCTACACCGTGCTCTGCGCCAACGACAATCCCATTCATTTCACATTAACACACAACACTGAGATTTATTTACGAAACACTTATAAAAAAGGCAAAGAGCACCTTAAAAATGTGTAAAGTATTTAAAACTTTCGTGATATGATTACGATTTGTCGTTTGACATTGTAGTAAATTATCTACGGTTCGTATTGCGAAAAAAGGAAAATAAAAATAAAATAAACGACCGTCTTGGTCAAACCTCCATTCGGTATTGCTGAGAGCAAGACTGAGCTACAAGCGAGCGCCGCGAGAACTTACACGTCAAAGATTAAAAAAATGCACAGATTATATTATTATTTTTGTATATTTTTAAGTCATACAAGTCTCGGTTTGATTGAGATTTAAAAAATCACAGATTTAA
>DWCF01001262.1:0-32257 GCA_018230265.1 Delias oraia
GGAAGCTCACCGGAGTGGGCTTTGAGACATATATCGGTCCTCGCCTCCGTTTCCGGTGGGGCGGTTATGTATCTATTACATACACTATCAAGAAAAGGGTTGAAGCCAATCAGTAACCGCTTTTGACGTTTCCTTTTGATCAACGCGTCTCGGCCGTAAGATATCTACTGCTGGACATACGCCTCCTCTTCGGACCTCCATGCATGTCGGAGACGACCTGCATCCAGCGTTTACTGGTGACCTTTGTAAGGACGTCTGTCCATTTTGAGGTTAAACATTCTACGCTGCGCTTGTCAAAGGCAAAAATTCTTTATTCAATGGAACTTAAAAATTACTTTTAATCGTCTACAAAGTTTTAACCTACACCTGTTCCAACCATACGCTTCACCTAAGAAAGAACCGGCAAGAACCTTCAGGAGGCTCAAACCTCTTAAGGGTCTTGCTAGTCCTTGGTCTCCAATTCAGCACTTTTTGGCCCAATCAGCCATCTGTTCATTGGATAATATAACATTTTGTTAACTTTATTCATCACCAGAGCAAACGATATAGTTTGAAATAAAAATCAAATGTATTATTTAGATTTTGTCTCCTAATCAATATATAAAATAAAAATTTAATCAAAGTAAATATTATAACTTTAACTAAAGGTAATTTAAATTAGCATCAAAATGTCCCAAAACATTTTTGTATTCTGAAGTAATTCTGTAAGTTAATATTCATTATCTTAACATTGGGTTTAATTTAACTAAAGTAAGATAAAAGATTTAAATAAAAAAACAATTGTCACGCTAAGCCTTTATTAAAAAAAACTTATAAGTATGCGTTACCCATCGCCTAAGATACTTAAATTACATATATCCTTGCGAAGCGAATTAGTGTTAAAATATGCACCACAGATTGTATTTCTAAAGGCAACATTTATCATACGAAATTCACAACAACTTTAACATGTGTATTGATACAAAACTATGACACTGGCTTCTAATTCTCCCATTTTATTAACTATAACATTAAAATATAATAAAAAATCATTTTCACTGAACAGCGACGCCATTACAGCCACGGACTTTTGGGGATTCAAAGCCAGTAGTCACGGACCCCTTAAAAATAAAATAAGCAGAGCAGGTATTTTAATTATCATAAGTATGTTTAAATGGTCCATGGACCTCCATACACGTAAAGGCGGACCCCGAGAATCTCATAGTCTCTCAAAAGTAAAGAAAACATGTCACTAAGAAAAATTAAGACATTTTTAGCGTTTCGAAAATAAATTTGTTAATTATAATATGTTTGCATAAATAAAACGATCAGAAACAGTGGACAGTTATAGTATGCCAACTACATGCGAGCGCGACTCGCCAATGGGCTCGGAGCGGGTGCCGACCCTTTCTGACAGCGAATGGTGCGATAACTTTATAGTATATTCATCATATAATGATTTCTTGCCTCGTGATCGGGTTCAAATCCCGGGCTGGACACAACTTAAAATATATATTTCAAAGCTTATCTTAAAAATAATTACTAGTTTTTTAGTGTTTACAATTGTATCGATTCTTTTATATTGCTTGGTTTTAATGAATGTATTTTATTTGCTGTTTTCAGTCATTAAAATCCTAAATTTTATGTAAAAATAAATAAATACATTTGTAATTGTTTTTCATACGCTGGTATTCCAGTAATCTCATTACATTTCGGACGAGTCGGACATCAAATCTTTGGACTCGGCGTAAAGAAACAATCTATGCGCGGACTGTGGCGCGGTTGCCCATGGGCGGCGGTTTTCTCTTACCATATTAGACAACCACCTGGTCCATTGTCCGCTATACAATAAAAGCGTATCATATTAAGAATACATTACCAATGAATGCAATAAATGTTGCCCTTAAAAAGGTTTGCCGACACAAGTGACATAAAATCATGGCTTAGAAATAATCTTAAAATCTAAAAGACCAATGATCTTTCAAATTTGACTCCAATCGACATTATTGTGTCCTTGGATTTGTACTTGAGTTTAGACGATTGGAAAAAAAATCATATAAAATTGTTACAACAGATTTCGCTAAAACAATAAATCTATTCTAATTTTATACATAAATAAAGGCGAAATTATATTACAGTTAAAGTATATATTGCAACGTGATCATATATACTAAATTTTACACTGGCAACGCCAACTAAACGGCAACTAACTGAAAATGGAATAGATTTCTATCACATCAACAACCTTCCTCCGACTGCGCCCGCGCTCAAACCTTATATAGCTTTGAGGCTTTTAATTCATTGAAACATGACCAATCATCAAGTTATTCTGCGCAGTCAGTTTGTTTTGTAGAAACAAAATTCGACCAGACGGCGAAAGGGCGTGCCTCGAAAAGGAACTAGAAAAAAAATTGAGACTAATAATTCGAAAATGATACCCGGGTAGCGATTCGAGACGCGCCGTTTCGATGAAGCGTATAAAATATTAAAAACAATTTACGTTGAAATGCGCCGAGGCTTAGACGGTTCAATCAATATTTCGAAAAAGACTAGGAGCCTTAATTTTAAAGCGGGCGGTCTGGGCACTTGCCCATGGCCCCGGTTAGGGCGATCAAGGCCCTGTCAGATTGATTTTGTTGATCTACTTTCGAAATCATAAGAGCCCCATTCTTCCTAATGCCCAGGGCCTAAAAGTAGGTTAAAGACGGCCCTGTACGTACCATCGAAGTATTCACATCAGTGCCCATAGCCACGGCATATATTTTCTAGTCCAATGTCGTTCGAAGCTCATTAATATTTATACAGTAGAATCGCTGTTTAGTTAAATTTCAGATGTTCTACCATATACGTTCCGAGGTTACAGCTTCCTATGCCATGTGATCTCAATATCAAAACCAATGTGTGGTAGGCCTTTTAATGTTATTTGAATGGTGATATTTGTATATACATCAGTGTATTTAAACAATAGGTGTAAATAACCTGTATTTGTGAGTTGCTGTTTTAAAAATGTTTCGAAATCATTTTTATTCATTGTAAAAATGTAAGGCATTTTCTGTTATTGCTTGGCAGAGTTGTTGGAACTTCTTAAGTACACAAACGGGATAAAACACTAGCACATATGAATGTTTTGTTCGTCTGTCGCTACCAATATTGTAGGTAATGTCACTCGTAGTGTTTTTTTCGTTCCAAGTCGTCGTCCGGTCGATTCATGCTTTGATCTGAAAAGTAACATTTTACTGTTAAAACACGACTGAATCACGTAGCACTGCTACTAGTACAAATATGCTCATAAAAGCATATATACGCGATCGCATGGCCCATGTGCGGCGGTGAAGTTACCATCACAGAAGATCCTATGCCTCTGTTATTCCCTATATAAAAAACTAGCGACCCGGTACGTGCTTCGCTCCGTAGAAACTATCTATTTGACACAAAAATCCCCATTTTCAAAATAATCCGCAATATTGCATTCATTTGTTACAAAAAATGTGATAAATAAAGATCCGCTCGACGGATTTTGTGCAAACTTCACGTAAACCATCTACTAAATAAGCCAAACAAAGCCTAAACATTTGGTTTAGGGTGGGCTGGTTTCTGATTTATAATTTACAACGAGAAGTGAGATTTTTTATAGCTAATTTGTAATACAAAGAATGTCGTACCACTGTGTGGATTCATTTTGGGTACTAGGACGACGTTCCCGTCGGCCGCTTGCTGCAGCGAGTACTGCGCTGAAGACAACGGCCTGCCTTCGGCGTCGCGAAGGTGCTGTGAACACAAAGTAGTCGGAATTAATACACGAGAGATTCTTGAGAGCCTACGAAGCGAGAGATATCAGGTTCGAATCCCGGTTCGTACGATTATAAATCACAATTTATTCGGTCTCTGGAAGGACCTGAAAGTGGTAGGGCGAGTGTCTCGATACTGTCGCACCCGTGGGAGAGCCATGTTGAAGCATAGAACTGCTTTGCCCGTAGTAAATCTCTATTTTATCCGTCAGGTTGCAGTGTATTTCTCAAGTGGTATCTTTAAAAGTCGCTCACACACCTGAAACACGTGGCGGTACATGGCGGCGAACCTCTCCTTCAGGCGCTGCCGCTCGGCCGTGAGCGTGGAGTGATCGCGCTGCGTACGAAACTTGCGGTCGCGCACTGTGCGCACCTCATCCGCCAGAGTCGTGATCTGGTCCAGTTTACGTTTGCGGCAGTTCTGCGCCGCCACCTACAACAAAACATTACAAAAAATAATAAAAATGCAACGATTTTTTTATAGTATAGCAGATATAACGCCCATGAACAACCACGCCACAGTCCACGCATTGGTTGTGTTGCCGGCATTTCCGCCGCTTAAGCGGCACTTTTAAGAGCCTCTGATATCCTCACTCATTCTGCGAAACAGTACAAGTACCATTTCACGCTGAGTGTTCCGTGAGTCCGTGGTATCACTTCGGACGAGGCAGACCAATTAGTGCGTTAGCATATGCTTCAGCACGACTCTCCGACAGATTTGTGTATTTATTGCTAAATTTCGCTGCAAGTTTAAAATAGACCCGTGCGAGGATATCGGTAGGTCTTTGAAATTATACCACTCAAGCGGCGTATTCGCTCACGGTCGTAAATGAAAAACAAAAAAGTATCACTTGTGTTATAATTTTTTTTATCGTATAGCGGACAACAGAGCAGGTGGGTCTCCTATATAGTAAGAGAACACCGCCACCTATGTTCAACCGCGCCACATTCAGCGCTTTGGTTGCGTTATCGGGTTTTTACGCCACTTAAGCGGCATAATGAAAAGGGCTACGCCGGTTCGGCGGTATGGTGGTGGGTCTCCGGTAACTAACTCTCCAAACACTCACCTTATTCTTCCCCCGTCTCCGAATGTCCCGTATGAGCGACAGCTGAGCTTCACTCAAGTCGTGCTTGGAGAGTCGCTCATTGAACTCATCCATGGGGAGATTTATTATGTCCGACACTTCTAGCGGAATGCCTGAATAAGAATAAACGATTTATTACTAGGAAATACTAACAAATTTCTCAAAAACATGCCGAAACCTTTGAGAGAGGTACTAGGCTAGAAATCTATGAGTAATTCTCCAGAACCCCGTTTCCCAACCGTGGATTTTAGAGTTAAAAAATGAGTAAAAGAAATGCATTGTTATTTATAGGATTACATATATTTGGTGAATGTGTGAGTTTGTGTTTGTGATTGTATGGAACTGTGTGTCAGTGTGTGCTAGCGCATATGTATTAATACAGGATTCGTGGCTTGGATTAGCTTGCAATAGCTTCTTATAGATACGGATTAGTTTTTTGTTTTGAACAAATCAAATGTTAGGCTGCGTTGCCGGCGTCTTAAGGAAGCTAGCTATAGGCAGTGCGCTGTAAAAAATGTTTTAAAAAAATCTCACCCAGTGCTTTAGCACGTTTTTCATCTCGACTCAAGTGACCTGGAGATCCTTCAGAACTACTGCCATCTGTCAGACGACGTACTGAAAAATAACATTTCTAAGATCAATCGCACATGGGCGTTGTTGGTTTAAATAGCTACGCTGTGTTTTAAGGTCCCCCCAAGTGGTATCGGTATAAAAAACAAATTTCAATGTTAAACCAACGTCTGTCTCGTTTTTAACGACAAGAACACGCAAGTGAGAGAGGGACAGAACGAAAGACACTAAGTAAAGAGTTTACAATGTTCGCTCACCTCTTTTGTCTCTGACTGGTCTGTGATCCGGCGGTGGCAGCGGGGCGCTGTACGTGTGGTTGTGCCTGACTCGGTCTCCCAACAGTGGGAAACGATTTCCAGGCGACGGAATTATATTACTCTGAAACACATCGAATCAATTGTTTAAAAAGTATTGAAATAATACTTTAGGGTGGCCATGGGCGGAGGAGCGCTAATACCAGATGAGCTTCCTGCTCGTTTGCCGCCATTTCCATAAAAATGAATGAGAAAACACCGCCGCCCATAGACAACCGCGCGGTAATCCGTGCCCTGGTTGTGTTCCCGTCGTTTAATGTCGCTTAAGCGAGATTTTTAAAGGCATCAGATATCCTCACCGACTTAGCGAAACAGTACAAGTACCGTTTCACGTTGAGTATTCTGTGAGCCTGAGTATTCTGTGAGCTGGTAGCAGTGCCGACAAGCCGGTGCAATTAGTGCGTTAGCATGCTTCAGCGACTCTTCCTCGGGTGAGACATTATTATGACACTCGCCCGGTCACTGTCAAGCCCTTCCAGAGACCAAATAAATTACAATTGTCCGGACCGGGACTCAAACCCGATACCTCTCTCTTCATGGTGTACTTATCAAACTACTCAGCTACGAGACTACATCGCCGCCCATGGACAACCGCGCCGTATTCCGCCTTTGCGACATTTTTAAGAGCCTCAGATTTTCTCACTCAATTGGAGCGAACATATGCTTCAGCCTGGCTCTCCAGTGAATCTAACTGTAAGAGATACCTGTAGGAGTGCGTGGCTGGAGTGTGCCGTGTTGAGGTCTAGGGCAGGTTGAAGCGGAGTCACGTGCTGACCTGTTAGCTGATGGCGGTTGTAGTCCACTGGAAAAAATATTCTATTTATTATATAGACCGTATATATTATGAACTACGCGGTGTTAATGACATTGCACGAGGCTGAATTAAATGCAGCCTCCACCCCGATATTTAAATTATAGAATGGAACAATGGTAGTCACTGAAGCCTTTTCTACAGTGTTTTTTATAGTATAGCGAACGGCGGAGCAGGTGGGTCTCCTATACGGTAAGAGAACACCGCCGCCCACGGTCAACCGTGCCACAGTCCATGCATAAGTCGTGATGCCGGCTTTTTACGCCGCTTAATATTACTTGGTGGCAGGAAACATTAAAAATGAGGATGATTAGATTCAAATATATGATAGTTAAGTGCCTCAGTGCTAGCGCAAGGTTCGCGTGTTCAAATCTTGAGAAAACTATACGATTCGGTAGATAAAATGTCAATTGATGTTAAAATTTCCTGATAAATAATATATTCGAAAATAATGCAAGTTTTTTTATTATTTAAACGGTGTGAAACGAAAAGGCTCCAGCGCCCATGGACCCGCCTAGCTCTTGCTAGCCGCGGGTGCCTTACCGGCTTTTAAGGAATATGTACGGTCTTTTCTTGAAGGTGACCCAGTGGTATTGGTTTGGAAATACCCCTGCTGGTAGCTGATTCCACAGAGGTGGTGCGCGACACAAAATGCCTTAAAAAGGGCTCAGTTGTAGAACGACAAACGTCGAGGTGAAAGCGATGAAACTTTGCATTCCGCCTCAATGTTCGATGGTGAAATTCAGCAGCAGTCAGTCCGAACATTCTCCGTGATAGAAGCGGTAGAAGATGCAGAGCAAAGCAACATTCTAAGTTTATTGAATTGTTTATTAAATAATCACCATTGTGCATATGCATGTTTTCATGGTGGTAGGTCTGATCGCATTCGTATTTGACGGCCGGCGGATGGGGCACCAGGGGCTCCAACTGGGGTTGTTCCTGAAAAAAAAAATTATCAACGTATCGTAAATACAAATATAGTCAAACCTGCGCAATTGAAGATAATAGCCAGGTCTCGTAAGTAAGACTCCCAAAACCTCAATTAGCAAGAATCAGAAACCTCTGTAAGAGAGTCGTTTTTTCCTCACAGACTTCCGTAAGTGAAATTGCTTGCCTATACATCTACAAGCGACAGTCCAGCTTTTTTTTTATTCTATAGAGAACAACGGATCGGGTGGGTTTCCTATATGGTAAGGGAAAACCGCCGCCCGTGAACAACCGCGCCACAGTCCGCGCATTGGTTTGCTGCCGGCTTTTTACGACACTTTTAAGTGCCTCACTCTGCGAAACACAGTACAAGTACCGTTTCACGCTGAGTATTCTGTGAGCCCGTGGTATCACATCGGACCGGACCAACTAGAGCGTTCGCATTCGCTTCATCATGGCTCTCCCACGGGTGCGACAGTATAAAGACACTCATCCTGCCAATGTCAAGCCCTTCCAGAGACCGAGAATTATTAATTAAATTATAATTGTCCAGACTGGGAATTGAACCTGATACCTCTCGCTTCATGGTTCACTTTTGAAACCATTAAGCAACGAAGCTCTCAAAGCTTTATTATTGTCTAAATAATTTTATCATATTATTTACTACATTCGCACTTACTAAGACATATACTTAAGTACTTGTTATTGCTGCGTACCTCTGTAAGAGAGAAACGCCGCCCATGGGCCTGCATTAGCGAGGAAAAAAAACATACAAATTTGTTTATAAATATTTACCTGGAAGCACCGTTTCCCGAACATGTGATGTTTCTTCTGCGGCGCGTGTGAATTCCGCTCTCTTGCGTAGGCGGCGTCGTAAGGACGGAATTTTGAACTGTAAACAATTTAAGTATCAGTCAACCGTAAGACTGTCTCATGGCTCGCCCGGTGTGATCTACGTACTCACAGAAGACCAGCGTAAAAAGCCGACATCACACGTCTCATCATGTCCCACGGGTAAAACATTTTAAATCAATTATGATACATTTATAAATTAATTAAAAACAAAAAAAAAATTAATAATTAGTTTTTTTTACACATAAGCTTTGTATATATCTTTTTACCGCGTGTCCAGACTGGCCATTGAAAATTTATATGATATAATATAAATATATAATATATAAATTTATATGTTTAAGTATAAAGTTATTAGGTGGTTTCTAATCATCACAGTTATACCTGTGGAACTCCTGCGCAGAATCACTGCCATCGCACCATTCGCCGTCAGAAAGGGACGGCACCCGCTCCGAGCCCATTGACGAAACAGCGCTGTCCGAAGCCGAGTCACGCTCTGAAATTTAAAAAAATCATAAATATGGAAAATTTGTTGGTAAGAGGTGACCACCGCCCAGGAACAACCACGCTTTACTCGTGTAGTCGACTTTTAATGCCACTTTCATATGGTAAAAGGTAACGCCAATTCTATAGGTAAAAAAGATTTAGTTTTGTATGTTATACCGAACAACGGAGCAGGTGGGTCTCCTACATGGTAAGGGAACAATGCCGCCCTTGAACTACAGCGCCACAATTTGTGCATTGATTGCGTTGCCGGCTTTTTATGCAGCTGAAGCGGTATTTTTATGTTCCTCCGATATCCTCACTCACTCAGCGAAGCACAGCAGAAGCGCCGTCTCAAGTACAACTACTATTTCACATTGAATATTGAATTAAAGTAGGTATATATAATATTGAGTAGTGCTACCCTAATGTTGCGTGGCGACGCTCAGGGGCCTTGCGGCAATACCTTAGGGACGTCGCGAGGCGATTTGAGCCTAGGTTTGGAGTTATTCTGATAATCTAATTTTCGGAAAACAACTACTGTTTTTATTTCATTACAGTTGGTAGTTTTCACATTCAAAGACGCCCAGAAGATCACATGGTGAAACTTGCCTTACGTGGTAGACCGCTCGCCACTTGCTTGACGACACTCGAAAAAGACCTAACACAAGCTCATGGAGAATGCGGACTAGGAAGGCCGACCCCAAGTAAATGGGAACAGATCTAGCAAGAAGAAGAAGACAGTAGGTAGTTTTGGTGGCAAGAAAAATATTTCTATAGGGCGTCGTAAATAAATTGAAGTCCTGACAATATTCTATGTATTATATTGTATTTACTTACCGGTTGTGATGGGCATATGTGTGGTGGTGTGGTGCTGGGGCGGGTGCGCAGAAGATCCGTCCAACGTCCGCATTGTATACATTCCTGAAAAAGGAAATTTATTGGACATCGTTTTTCTTGATTATATGAAACACGACCAGGCGGATTCCCGTCGTTTCTTTGGTACGCCCAGATATCCTGAGAGGTGCGCCTTAATTAATGTAATAATATTAATTAAGTATATAGTTGCCTTTATATTTGATAGGCTGAAAGTCCGCCGCTCCTATGAAATGGTGCTAGTATCGATTCCATACCCGAGTTTCAATAAAAACAAATCTTCAAATGGTGCTACTACAAAATTGGTATCAAAACAGTTGGAAAATCATAAAAAAATTGATTTAAAAAAATATTTACTATAAAATGGTACGGAATTTTCACCCCAACTGAAAGCTAAAAGCGGGCGGGGGAATCGAGATATTAGTGCTTTCTGCGAATGGGCGTGTCCTGCGAGACTCGGAGCTCGGCATGGACCGTCGGGACAGAGGTCAGCTGGAGGAACCAGATGGTATCTCACGGTATGAGACTGAGGACGTAATAGGGGTTCTTTCAGTACGAATCCTACACAAAATCCTACTGTTTAGTAGTAATAGCCTTTTCTTTGTATTTTTTTGTTGGATCACAAGGCTTGCCACCCGCGAAAAAAAATTTATGCATATAAATTATAAAACAAAAATACAAAACAAAAATATTGAAACCGGCGAATGAACTCGGTACTTCTCCCTCCGTGGTTGGCTTAAGGCCACGAGGCTCTTGCTAATTTTGACTCTCTACTGTCAGATTAAATTAAGTAAACGCACTCAAACTACGGGACACGTAGCGAATATTCCAAATGAAAATTATCACAAACACGAATGACTACGTTCGATAAGTGACGTTTTGATAAGGAGCATCGTGACTTGCTTTTTACTAGAATTAGGATATTTTTCATGACAAATACGGCATGTCGGAATGTCATATACAGACGAGACGATATTCGCACGGAAGGTGTGTGACCTATATGGTAAGAGAACACCGCCGCCCATGAACAACCGCGCCACAATATTGCCGGCTTTTTACGCCGCTTAGGTGGCAATCTTAAGGGCCTCCGATATCATCACTCATTTTGAGAAACACAGTAGAGGTACCGTTTCACGTTGAGTATTCTGTGAGCCCATGGTATCACTTCGGACGAGCTGGTCCATTAGTGCGTCAGCATATGCTTCAGGGTTTCTATCCCACGGGTGCGACAGTATTAAGACACGCTACTGATAAGAGTGTTGCCTAAAAGATCAAGACCGCCTTATTTTAGCAAGACCAAGACTGACCGTGTAAGACTTGAGCAAGAACATGACTAGGCCTGCAAGACTCACGCGTCTTGCAGCTTTTTTTTGGCAGTGAACTTTGGAATTACTCATTAAATCTTTAGACATACATATTATATAAATCTGTTTGGTCTTTACTATGGCTATGCTAATTCAACCTCAAAATGTTCCTATTCTGATGGTTTTTCTAAGATCTGAAGTAAACTTTAATAAATATCAATGATCTAATAGGTAATTGCAAGACTCTTGCTGCAAAAAGACCAAGACTGGGATCGCTATAGCAAGATCAAGACCAATACCAGGTGTATTGGCACAAGACCAGGACTAAGCTAAGTCTTGCATTTGGGCCACACTACTGATAAGCACTTCCAAAGTCTTATATAATTTATAAATTAAACTCCATTCATATCGGAAATTGAACCCTGTACCGTAACGTCACGACAGCTTAAAAAACCTACCACAGACAACTCATATCTGTCAGCGTACTAATACAAGACTATAAACAAAGATTTAAATTCAACGGATCTTAATTGCTCCAATTAAATATTGCGAGGAAAATCGTTAACATTTTTTTCTTATGAAAAATGCACGCTACTAGACTGCGAGTGGGTTGCCGGCCTTTATGGGATTGATACGCGTTTTTTTAAAGTATCTAAAGTCGTATTTGTTTGGAAATAGCAGGCAAATGATTCCACAGAGTAGAGCGTAGTGACCGACACAAATTGGCATGAAACAATTTTTTCGTAATTATAGTTATAATTTCTTTGGATATTTCTTCCATGCTATTTTAGAATATCATGATATTTCATTGTAAACAATAAGTACTGCGTATGTTTATTCAATTTAAACAGATTAGTTCTGTTTGAGAAGCAATAAAATAGCAGCGACACTTTGCCTTCGCCATAATTAAACTTAGCGGGTTCTAACGAAATTGACGTTAAAGTTACACGTTTAAGTAAAATTATTAAGTTGGTTGGTTATTTTGATGTGATCATTAAATTATTGTTAAACAATGGTTTATATTCGTCTGTACTAAGAGCAGAGAGAAGCAGAGGTCTTTTTAATTTAGTAAATGGGTCTCCTATATGGTAAGAGATCACAGCCACCCATGGAAAAACGCGCCAAAATGCGCGATTTGGTTGAGTGGCCGTGACATTCCGATATAATTTTGGGTTCCACAGATATCCTCACTCACTCAGCGAGACACAGTACAGTTTCACGCTGGTCAGCTTCATATCACGGAGGAACCGCCCCAATTAGTGCGTTAGCGTGGCTCTCCCATTGACAAGACAGTGTTAAGACACTCGCCCTGTCACTGTCAATCAATCTCTTCAAAAACCAAGTAAATTTTATTTAGACCGGGAATAGAACCTGGTATCCCTAACTTCACAGTATCTTAGACCGCTTGACCACATACCAGAGAGAGAACGATAAAATATTTAAAACATTGGTTTTAGTTAGATAACGTAATTTGCTGCTCTTATCACCAGTTCAACCACGTGTGCGTTGCCGGCTTATAATAAGGCCTTTGAGGCGCTTATTTCACATTTACATGTAAGAGGGTTCATTGTTAGTATCAATTTTGTGATTTCTAAGGGGCGATATATAATAGTGGGACGTCCCGCCACGGGATGGAAAGACGATCTTACGAAGGTCGCTGGATCCAGATCGCTCAAGATCGTAACAGGTGTGCGTCTTTGGGGGAGGCTTATGTCCTACAGAGGACTTGAATAGGCTGATGATGATGAAGGGGCAATATTAAAATTAAATATTCTTTTCTCTAGCAAACTTACCACCATAATATTTGTAGTAATTCAGATACCCTATGTCCGAGTACATCATTCTTCCGTAATACGGCGTAACCGGGTAGAACGGTGCGTAAGAATAGTATGCAGCGATGTCCATCTTTAATCCGATATTATTTCTATAATCTTTGAGTATTCTTTTTTTATTTTAAAATATAGTCTGTGACACACCTTTTTAAACAAGTGTGTGAAAATAAAATCCAACGTAATTTTCTCGAGATAGCAATCTCTGATCAAACAGTGATTTTATTTTATCACGTATGAAAATAGCATTCGACATTGATCATTTGAATTTGAATGACCATAGACAGTAATTATACGTTTTCAACACGAAGACTGGTACTTTTATTAGTGCCTCGCAGGACGTCCTTGTTTTTCTAAGCGCGCGACATTTCTTGCACATGCATTCACATTTGTACTTATTTTGCGCCTTTCCGCTGCACATCCTAGGTATCCGTGAGAAGAATGGCATATGTAGGCTTTTCGTTACACAGTAACACAAACACACACGAATTATTGTGTCTTCTCGTGAAATTAGTATTTATTCTTTGAAAGAAATCACTTAAAAACTTGCAAATGAACAAAGATTACTTCTTCACAAATAATCTGTACACGTATGAGGCCATTTTGGTGGGAGCGCGGAAAAAAAATGGCGTCCGCGGTTAACTGTGCGCGAATTCAAAATGGCGTGTGGCGCGAAACGATAGGGGTTATCGCGCGACAAACAACCGTATCAAAGTATTAACTTAGTAAATAATAGACAGAGTTGCGTTTAAATATTTGTCTGTGTCGTGTAAATTACTTGTCAGAGTAATAATGCGTTGTAAGTGCCTTAATTATACCGCTTCAATGGAGTAAACAGCCGGAAACACAACCAATGCGTGGACTGTAGCGCGGTTGTACATGGACGGCGGTGTTCTTTTACCACACAGGATAACCACCTTCTCCGTTGTCCGTAAAAATGTCAAATATCACCAATAATTTTATCAAAAATCATTTATTTATCATAATATTTGACAATCACTTGATAATTGTCGTAATCTGTTAACAACAATTGTTGTCGTCAAATTAGTTAAAAGTTTACGCAGTTTCCTATGCGCCAGTGCTGAAGAAACGCCAAAATGCATCGTGCCATTTTGCACCAACGACGCAACCTTTAATTAATATTGACACAATAAATATTATCACTTTTAAATTGAACTGAGAATACGCTGTTATGTTATGAAACTAGAAAATTCAAAATAATTAAATTTTCTATCTAAAACAAATGAAGAGACTTTCTTGGAGAACTGTGTTCGACTTATATAATAAAATCCCTAAAGAGATAACTAAATTAACACAAAGTAAAAGAATCATATAAAAAATACTTTAATTAAGAAAGCTTTTTATAACATTAACCAATTAATTAAGCAGGACGACAAAGATGCATGGAAACTTTAGTACAAGAGCCTCGTAGCTCAAAGCTTTTAAAAGTGTACCATGAAGTGAAAGGTATCGGGTACGAATCCTGGTCCGGTCGGTTATAATTTAATTTATTCGGTCTCTGGAAGGGTTTTACAGTGGGCGGGAGAATGTCTTAATACTGTCGGACTTGTGGGAGAGCCATGCTGAAGCATATGCTGACACACTAACTGAGCCCGCTCGTCCGAAGTGATATCACGGGTTCACAGAATACTCAGCGTGAAATTGTACTTGTACTGCGTTTCGCAGAGTGAGGATGTTGGCGTAAAAAGTCGGCAAAAAAACCAGGCGGTGTTCTCTACGAATAGGGGACTACCAAATAGGGGACGCACCTGGTCCGTTGTCCGCTATAGAATAAAAAAAGCACCAACTGATGCCTTTTAAGAGCCAATCGCCAAATGATAAATAAACCAACTATTATAAATGTGGCGAATAAGCGCCAAGCGCCAAATGATAAATAAACCAACTATTATAAATGTGGCGATAAAAAAATGTAACCCCGTGAATTTCTTGTTGGTTCATCTCGTAGAGGTAAATCTTCCGAATCAATGGCCTTTGAATAAATGCTAATGAAATTGAAATTGAATGCAAAAAAAGAGGACCATGACAAAGAAGCAGCTTCAACGAGGCTCTCGCGCCAAGATCTTTCCAGATATTTTGTCATTAAATGTAGTCCTCTATAATATAATACGCCTAAGTATTTTCATTATATAATGATTGAATTTTCCATCAGATATATCTATTATTATATATTACACTGATTTAATAGTCAATTGTTTTATATTATGTAGGTTAAGTTGATTTTTATCTATGTTCATTGGAGTATATGGCCACTTGCAACTTCTTAATAGTCAGATTTTTCACATACAAGCCTAGAATTGCAAAGAATTTTTTTCATTCTACAGCGGACAACGGCTATCTTATATGGTACGAGAACATCGCATGCAAACTTCACGTAAACCATGTACTAAATAGTCCATACAAAGCCTAAAAATTTAGTTCGAATTCTTGAATTATAAATTTGCAACGAATTATTTCTTTCTGATGCTAAATTTTCAAAAATTTTCAAAGTCCACTGCTGGAGATACGCCTCCCCCTTCGGACCTCCATGCATACCTGTCGGAGGCGACCCGCATCATGGTAAATATTAATTACCTTCATTCATCGCCATATCAACCAGTTGGAGGTCTTCATCGTTCAGAATCGACTGCAGGAAGCCATCTTGATTTGGCGCCATTTCCGATGTAGGATTCTGTGGACAAGTGGAAATATATTAACAATATACATACTTCATATAATATGTGTTTTATGAAAGGGCGTAAAAGGTCCATTTACTATGTGATGCCCGCCACCCATAGACGCCTGTAGCTCCAGTTACACCGCTGGTGCCTAGTCGTCTTTTAAGACATAGGTACGGTTAATCAATTAACCTATAAATTCAATTAATTTTCTGTTTAATTAAAAATAATGAAAAAAACCTTTTTTTAAAATGACAAGAAAACTAGGTTTTACTCGACTACCCATTAGAATACCCTAATATAGTTGGATAATGTTATTATTTTACGATGTTTAAGGCATTTTATGTTGCGCACCACCTCTGTGTGCCCCACCACATCAGCTGCCAGCAGAGGTATTTCCAAACCAATGCGATGTGGGGATCTACAAGAAAAGAGCATATCTATTCTTAAAATGCTGACAACGCACTCGCAGCCATGCAAGGGTAGTAGTGTCCAAGAATGCTTATAATAAGTGAGCCTCCTGCTCGTTTGCCACCATTTCTATATAAAAATATATATATGATTACATACCGGATAATAAATGGGTTCATGTTGCTGCGGGTGATGTGCTGACTCCACTTTGTACGAATTCTCGATGGGTGCGGCAGCTCCTGGAAACAGGAATGTCAACAATCTAAGAAACTTTATTTTTTAAATTATTTAATAGTATAACAGAGCAGGGTTTCCGATATGCTAAGAGTTCACTGCCGTCCACGGATAACCGCATCTCAATCCACGCTTCGCTTGTGTAGCCGGATTTTTAATACGTTCAAGCATCTAAAGCTAAAAATCTCAAGCTCTAAGATGCTCATTTAACATCTCTATGTTTTAAATGCAAGACCAAGACTGACGCCTGCAAGACTCTTACCTCTTGCAGCTTTTTTTGGCAGTGACTTCTAGAATTTCTCATTAACATTAAGTACAGCGGATAACGCAGCAGGTGAGTCTCCTATATGGCAAGAGAACACCATCGCTTTTGAACAACAGCGCCACAATCCACGCATTCATTGTGTTGCCGACTTTTTACGCCGCTTAAGAGGCATTTTCAATGACCGCCAATATCCTAACTCACTCAGCGAAACAAGTACCGTTTCAAGTACAGCTATGTACCATTTCACGCTGAGTATACGTAGGACACTTCGGCCGAGCCGGCCCATTATGTGCATATGCTTCAGCATGGCTTTCCCACGGATGCTTTCATTTCTTAATATAACCTATATTACACACAAAAAACCTAAAAAAAATTCCATATTACATATTACAGAGATAACCCCCTAGAATATCACAAACAAAATACTTCTATAACATTGGCATAGATAAAAGAAGATAAAATAAAATTCATAAAAGATTTTATTTTTGAAAATGATATCTGTTATCCAGATAGTAACAGTATGGATAAATCGACAGATAATTTTATTTACACCTACCCATATGATACAACAAAATTACATCATAATCTGTTTATCTGTATCTGGTTTTTGATAGCAAGCTTTTTACAGATTCATTCTCGAAAATTTATATTTTTGAAACTGTAATAATTTTCTGCAGCGCCTCGTCGTGTAGCGGTCAAGACTACGAAGCGAGAGGTATTCTGTGAGCCTGTGGTATTGCTCCGAACGAATCGGCCAAGTTATTGCGTCAGCATGGCACTTCCACGAGTAAAAGATTCTAAAGTTACAGATGATAGTTCACAGAATACTCAGCGTGAAATTGTACTTGTACATCCACTGGTAATGTATATGCGGCATTTTAAGGGACTCTGATATTCTTAAAAAAAATAATCCCAGACAGTTCCAAAAGTCTTGGTCTTGCTCTTGCACAAATGCGAGACCAAAACTGAATTTGGGCAATACTAAATACATATTATTATTATATATTAGTGTAATTACCATATGTCTCTGAAAGTTTCTCGGGATGAGGTGGCATGGGCGCGTGCGGGGCGTGATAGTTCGGTGCGTAGCCGCCCGCGGCGTGGCTGAAAAGCGATTCAATATTATACACACAGACACAAAATAAAATAATAAAATTAATAACATAATCTACCATTATTATTTCTAAACCAAGACGATGTAGAGACCTTCAAGATAAGAGCGAATAAATTACTTAAAGGCCGGTAAAGCACCCGCGGCTCTACAAGGGCTAGAGATGTCCATGGGCGGAGGACCGTTTATCATAGGTGAGCCTCCTTCTCGTTTGCCACCTTTAATTACCATATATAAAATTCCTCAACTGAGGGTTTTTAAAGCATTTTGTGACGCGCACCATCTGTCTGTGGAATTATTTTCCAGCGGGGGTATTTCCAAATTTTAATTCTCAGCGTGAAATATAATATAATACTCAGAGTGAGTGAGGATATCGGAGGCCCTAAAGTGCCGGTTAGAGGCGTAAAAAGCCCGCAACACAACCAATGCGTGGACTGTGGAGCGGTTGTCCATGTTTTATTTTTATTCTATAGCGAACAACGGAGCAGGTAAGCCTGCTATATGATAAGACAACACCGCCCCTGAACAACCGCGCCACAATCCGCGCATTGGTTGTGTTGCCGGCTTTTTACGCCGCTTAAACGGCATTTTTAAGGGCCTCCGATGTCCTCTCTCAGCTAAACAGTATAAGACCGTTTCAAGTACAACTACCGTTTCACGCTAAGCGAATACCACAGGCTCACAGAAGTGCGAGGCCGTGGTATCACATATATGCGTCATCATGGCTCTGCCACGGGTGAGACAAAATTATTCGGACCGGGATTCGAACCCGATACCTCTCGCTTCGTGGTAGACTGGTAAAACCACTGAGCAACGAGACTCTCAAGAAATGCTGTCTGCTGAAATGCTGACATTTCAATGTGTAGGTTAGGATATGATCGATCAATTTACCTGATATTATGCGCATGGGCATGATGCTGGTAATGCTGGTACTGTTCGGGCGGCGGTGGATGTATTGTCAATAGCGAAGCCAGGTCCTGCCAACGTTGCTCCACGGAGACCGAACGCATGAACGACTGGACAAAACAAATTGGATTAGTAAGGCTTCTTTATATACACACGGAGACAATTTTCTTTTACACAGCCATCACAGCTTCACAAGGTTTTTTGGGACAAGCCATAGGCTCGCTGTGAATTTGATTTTTAACCGCGACTAGCGCAAGAGCGTCTCCTGCGTGACACGGACCTCGACTTGGGCCGTCGCGTAGTCATGGTCCACCTGAGCCGGCCGGTCATGGGCCGGTTGGAAGCTCATCGGGGTTAGTCTGGCGATGTAGCTACACTGAACCCTGCCATCTGAGTTTATGAACGGTGGCAAACAAGCAGGAGTCTTATCTAGGGCAAGCCGCGAGTGTGTTGGCGATACTATAGCGCATTACATTCAAGACAAAGATATCTGGAATCAAACTCCTACCCGTAACTCAACCCAATAACCATTTCATTACTAGACCTAAGGATTAATTGTAATACATTTTTCCCCTTCTGTATCGATGGTACAATCATACGAGCTTCATTAAAGTCAAAATGGGATAAAAATATTGACTTTGACTAAGAATTTAATTTTGTTTAAGAAAACTAGATGGCGTCAATGCAGTGTTACTTTTCAATATGGCTAGAGTGAGTTGGGTTCCAATTGAAGGAAAGAATTGAATAATATCATTAACAGAAATCAAAAAATTATCAATAAAACTTTCAAAAAAGACTTTTATTTGTTTTTACAGGTTCTTATGTTATATTTTAAATAGTTGCTGAAGCATATGCTGACGCATTAATTGGGCCGGCTCGTCTGGAGTGATACCACGGGCTCACAGAATACTCAGCGTGAAACGGTACTTATACTGTGTTGCACAGAGTGAGTGAGGATATCGGAGGCCGTTGGAAATGCCGCTTAAGCGGCGTAAAAAGCCGGCAGTACAACCAGAGCGCGAACTGCGGCGTGGTCGGTGATGGGCGGCGGTGTTCTCTACCATATAGGAGACCCACCTGCTCCGTTGTCCGCTACAGAATAAAAAAACACTAACTGCCTAACCTCAAGACCACTAAGAGCCAATATTATGAGCCAAGCGAAACGGATTCCTTTTTATTTACAATGCAATCAAATATATTCCAATCATTTCGAAATGGTATCAGTAGCATCGCACTTGTATGTGAAAAATGATATTTTCTAAAGAAAACCAAAGCACAGTTATGTGTGTTCACATGACAAATGTTTGAACACGCCAGATGACTCGTTTTCACCTCTTGTTAGAGGCTGGACCACCTGTTGTCCGAATACCGTACGACCAAGAGATACAAACAATCGGAAACTGTTAGTCCAATGTGTGAAAATGTCTCGATATTAATAAGTTTTACATAAGCATCGAAGTCCAAGGGAGAGGCCTATGTCCAGCAGTGGTAGTCTTACGGCTGAAATGATGATGATGAAGTCTCGTAGCTAAATGGTTTTAAAAGTGTACCATGTAGCGAGTGGTATCGGGTTCCAATGCCGGTGCGGACAATTTTAATTTATAATTTATGCGGTCTCTGAATGGGCTTGACAGTGGCCGGGCCAGTGTCCTAATACTGCCACACTCGTGGGAGAGCCGTGCTGAAGCATATGCTGACGCACTAATTCATGAAACTCATGCAGTGATATCACGAGCTCAACAGTACTTGTACTGTTTCGCTGAATTTTTTTGTCTATATTAAGACCAACCCACTTAGTTCAAGTATTGTATATTTTATATGGTATAGCAGACAAGGAGGCAGGTGGTTTTCCTATACGGTAAGAGAAAACCGCCGCTTATGAGCAACCGCGCTACAAACCACGCGTTAGTTGTGTTGTCGTCTTTTTACGCCGCTTAAGCCGCATTTTTAAGAGACTACGATATCCTCACACACTCAGCGAAACAGTAGAAGTACCGTTTCAATTACAACTACCATTTCACGCTAAGTATTCTCTGAGCCCGTGATAACACTTCCGAAGAAACCGACCAAATAAATTAAATTATAACTGTCCGGACCGGGATTCGAGCCCGATACTTCTCGCTTCATGGTAGGCCTTTTTTGAGGCTTTCTAAATTGGCTTAAATATGAAAATACAACACATCTCTGCGTTGTTGGTTAAAAACACAAGCCCCATATGAAAGTGCGAGTGATCGTGACACTCCACTAAAGAACTGAGCATTAAATTGGACATTAAAATGCCCATCCAGAAGAGCCACTCGTGCCAGCTAAAACCTCCGTGTTGACATTGCTCTCGACACGCAAAACTTGTCTATGCCATCCGCTGTTTGTCTATCGGCACGCGCAGTGCTACCGTTCGAAATTTGATTTTTTTCGAATTTCGAACCTGTCAATATTGATCGTGTCAACTGTCAAACATGAATCCGTTGTGACAACATGACTGATGATTTTAATTTTCTTATCTGGATACAAAAGGTAAGCATACCGCCCATGATCATTCCTAGCCTCTGCTTTTTTATATAGCGGACGACGGAGAAGGTGGGTCTCCGCCGCCCATGGACAACCGCGCCACAGTCTTAAGCGACAATTTTAAAGGCATCCGATACCCTCACTAACTTAGCAAAACACACTATGAGTACCATTCAAACACAACTACCGTTTCACGCCGAGTATTCTGACAGCCCGTGGTATCACTTCGAACGAGATGGCCCAATTATTGCCATAGCCTATGCTTCAGCATGGCTCTCCGACGGGTGCGACGATATATACTCGCCCGGTCACTGTCAAACCCTCCCAGAGACCGAAAAAGTTATAATTGTCTGGACCGGGATAGGTGCCCGATACCTCTCGCTTCATGGTACACTTTGAAAACAATTAATCTACGCCTCGTCTCTCGAAATTTACATACGATAACATATACAGAGAGTACAACGATAGTATATAATACACATACAGATGTCCTGTCCGTCCAGTCATCCTTGTATATATTAACCCTCGCAAGCGTTGCTGTAGCATGGCTCTCCCACGGGTAAATCCTGTTATATGTATAATCTAGGCGTAATAATTCTAGCGCTGTAGGTATCTGTGGGGTTCGGTCATTTATGTCACCGTTTTTGTCCGAGACCTTGAAGCTTTTCAAGGTGTTATAAAATTATACAGACACGTTTGTGAAGTAATTTCGTGCACGCAACACTAAATACATCTTATTTAGTGCTCATAATCACAGTCTTGTAGGTGGACAAGTTTGCATTGACATAAGTCCGCAGACTGACCTATTTCTTTATTCTAACTTACAATATACACATACCAGCTTATATACACCTTTTTTATATAAAAACGATGGTAAACAAGCAGGAGGCTCACTTGGGGCAGGCGATCCTCCACCCATGGGCACCATAAATCATAAAGAAACCCAGGTTGCTTAAAATATAACTTCTATTGACGATGCATAGTTAGAAATGTTGCCAAAAGTTAATTCCGGTTAATAAAAGTTGAGGCAACAAAGAAAGTGCCACGCACACACGGCTCCGCAAGGGCTATGGGCGTCCATGGGCGGAGGACCGTTCGCCCTAGACGAGTCTCCCGTTTGTTAGCTAGGTTGCTAAACCTTAACTCCCACTCAGTAAAGACAAATTGGCCTTAAGTAATAAGTCAAAAACAAATTCCGCAAATAAAAGTTACGTAAAGACAATATTGTATGCCTCGTAGCTTAATAAGTCTACCATGAAGCGAGAGATGTCTGGTTCGAATCCCGGTCCGGACAAGTGTAAATTAGGATTTATTGTATTCGGTCTGAGGGAGGGCTTGACGCTGGCCGGGCGAGTGTCTTAATACTGTCGCACCCATGGGAAAGTCATGCTTAAGCAAATGCTGACGCAGTGATTGAGCCAGCTCTTCCGAAGTGATACCACGGGCTCACAGAACACTCAGCGTGAATAGGTTTTACTTGTAACGGTACTAGAAAATGGCACTTAAACTCCGTAAAAAGCCGGCAACAAAACCAATGCGCAGACTACGGCGTGGTTGTTCTCGGGCGACAGTGTTCTCTTACCATATAGGAGACCCACCTGCTCCGTTGTCCGTTATAGAATAAAAATTTAATTGGATCCATGGAATTTATGACATTAACGTCAGCCATAAATTAATTTATCGCATAATTAATGAACTTTCCTTCAATTGACACATCCATAAAAGAACGCCGTGTTATAAGATTATGGTAATTTTAAAGATAAATTTCTTAAATAAATGAGACAACCTAATGTTATATTATAAGCTTAGATGTTAAAATCAGATTTTTTCCTCGTGTATTCTGTCTCGTTTCTGCACCAAGAATCCCCGGTAAGTGAGGGTGAGATAGAGTGTTTGAAGCATTGTTTCAAGTAAGCAAGCTTTATAAGTGAGGCAATGAATAACTATATCTTAGAACATAATATCAATTATTATATTTTCACCTAGGTCTGAATTACTCTTGTACTTGTAGTCTTGATTACTCTATGAAAATTATTATAATTATATTTTTTAAGACATTTTTATTGATAGACAACAAAGGAGGTGGGTCTCCTATAAGGTAAGAGAACCCCACCGCCCATGGTCAACCGCGCTACTGTCCGCGCTTGCTGTGTTGTTGCTGTCTTAAACGGCATTTTTAAGGGCCTCCGATATCTTCACTCACTCAGCGAAACAAGTACAACTACCATTCACGATGAGTTTTCTGTGAGCCCGTGGTATCACTTCCGATGGCAAAAAGCCGGTAACGGCCAACAACGCACCGTCCATGGGCGGTGAACTGCTCTACCTAGGTGTGCCTCCTGCTTGTTTCACCTCCGTTTCCATAAAAAAACCTTTTTAAATCAATTTAAAACTGTTTGAATTTTAGATTTTTATGAATAAGAGCCTTCCGGCAGAGTATCAATCATAGAGACCGCGTAATTCGCTTTTTGTAAAGAACAATTACGCAAAATTATAGACCGCTAACCGAAATGCGACCTTGACTCGGCCCTTGTAATTACACTATTCATTACAGTTGTATTAAAAACGAATACAAAAATTGGAGATTACACATTGATAATTAAACTTCGGGTACGTGGTTTACATTGTGGTTTTGGGTTCGAACACCACGGAAATATTTCTTAATATACTTCTTATAAAAATATTAATAAAAATTACATAAATATTCTATTTAGGTTATGTGTTATATAATAAAAAAACATTGCAGTATTAAGTTAGGAATGTCCTAGCAAGGAAATATATTTCTGTTTAAAAGTACTAATCTACACATATAAAATGCAAAGATTTATTTGTTTGCATTGTATAAACTCCCAAACTATTCGACCTATTTGAAAAATACTTTCATCCTCGGAAAGCCACAATCCTTGAGCAATACAAGTTGTATTATTTTTTCAAAAACAAAAGAAATCCTTGCTAAAATTCAAAAAAATTACCGCAAAGCGTACAAAAGTGGTATATATTTTGTACTCGTATCATCATCATCATCATCAGCCTATCAAGTCCACTTCTGGACATAGGCCACCCCCAAAGACGCCCACCTGTTGCGATCTTGAGCGATCTGGATCCAGTGGTTGCCCGCGACGTTCGTGATATGGTCTTACCATCGCGTGGCGGGACGTCCCATTCTGCGTTTTCCGGTACGCGGTCGCCACCCAAGAACCTTTCTTCCCCATCGGTTGTCGGTTCGTCGAGCGATATGGCTCGTATGAGTGTTACAAATTTTTTCTGATATTGATATTATGAATTACTTTTAAAAGCGTCCTTGCTAAATAAGCTTAAAACTCTACCATGAAGCGTGAGATATCGGGTTCGAGTCCCGATCTGGACCATTATAATTTTGGCTCTCTGGACGGTCTGGACAGTGGCCGGGCGAGTGTCTTACTGTCTTACGTAGTAAACACAGAATACTCAGCGTGAATTGGTGTTTGTACTTGAAATGATACTTCTACTATGTTTCGCTGAGTGAGTGAGGATATCGGACGCCTTTAAAAATACCACTTAAGCGGCGTAAAAAGCCGGCAACACGATAAATTCGCGGCTGTTGCGCGGTTGCTTATGAGCGTTGTTCTTACCATATAGAAAATCCACTAGCTTTGTTGTCCGCTGTACCTAAAAAACCTGAAATTTATAAACCCGCGGCACGCCGGAGCGGACAACTAACACAGTGTCACATAGACTTCTTTGTGACGATAAAGCGAGTCCTTTCTCTCGTGGATCGTTTAAATTAGTGGTTCAGCCGCTATAACGAGCCAAACGGACGTTATACACGCATTAATAATAGGATCTGTCTTGTCACAGAACGTTAAGAAAAGTGTGTCAAAACGTACACTGGTTAAAGATCAGGTTCTTATTTTTTTATTCTATAGCGGATAACGGAGCAGGTGGGTCTCCTATAAGGTAAGAGAACACCGCCGCCCATGAACAACCGCGCCACAGTCCGCGCATTGGTTGTGTTGCGGCTTTTTACACCGCTTAAGTGAAATACATAGTAATACATAATCTATTGTAAATCTTTTTACCATAATTTATATCAAAACTTTTAATTTTTGTAGATTGAAATGACAGACTTTTAAAAAAAATTATAATATAGCAGACAACGGAGCAGGTGGGAATCCTATATGGTAAGAGAACACCGCCGCCCATGAACAACCGCGCCACAGTCCGCGCATTGGCTGTGTGACAGGCATTTCCGTCGCTTAGACGGCACTTTTATGGGCATCCGATATCCTCACTCACTCTTCGAAACACAGTATAAGTACCGTTTTACGCAAGTTTTCAAGTATTCTGTGAGCCCGTGGTATCACTTTGTACGAGCCGGCCCAATTAGTGCGTTAGCATATGCTTCAGCAAGGCCCTCCCACGGATGTGAAACGAAGTAGGTACCCTCTTAAGTTTAAAAAACAAATCACCGAATTAGGAAGAATATCGGTCCTTAAAAATGCCGCTTGAGCGGCGTAAAAAGCCAGCAATACAGCCAATACACGACTGTGGCGCGGTTGTCCATGGGCGGTGATGTTGTCTTACAATATAGGAGACCCGCCTGCTCCGTTATCTGCTATACCATAAAAAAATGTTTTAATTTTTAAAAAGTCTGCCATTTCAATCTACAAAAATGTTAAGCTTTCAAATTAGTTATAGTACAAAAATGTATTTCTATCTAATTAACTTATACTCTATTTGAAATAACGTCTAAATTATGTCCTTCTCTCACTCAACCGTATTTGGTGTTGCGAAAACGAGACAAAACACTTTATTAAAAATATGTTTTAACAATATTTATATGTGGGTAACATTGGTTTAAAAAGGTACCTACTGAATGATATTACAATTTCTTATGAAATATCAGGAAGCAAATGAACAGGACCTTCACATATGAGCGTTCTATCGCCCATTGCCAATAGCCCAAGGCCTTGCCGTCTTGCACGGTAAAAATTATTAATGAAAATTGCGAGGGAAAATGGCAGGCGGCTCACCCAGCACATAGATAAGCGGCCCATGGGCACCTCTAGCGCCAGAAAACCACAGCTGCCCAGCCCTAATTGGGTAATAATTAAAAAAACTCACTTGATACTCATGGTAATCCATAATTAGTACACTAAACTAAACTAAATATTGCACTACTATCAGACTGTCCACAGTGTGGTATATTGCACTTAATTACATCAGGTACCTGCTTCTATCGTCTATGCTACATCTTGCCAAGTCAACTGTCAAAGCCGGCGCGCATGCGCACCACCGCACGCACCGCGTCGCGCGCTTTACTGGCATTTTTTTGCTGCGAAACACTTCAGTGTGAAATTACGGCGCGCGCAAGTGTTCTTCTAACGGTGCGGCCCGTACTTTCTTAGCTTTTGAGATCGTAATTAGAAATGTGGCTATGCTGTGCCGTGTGTCAAAATCGCGCCGCGGATATGCGACAATGTCGCATATGCCCATCGGCATATGGTGTAAAACTGTGTGTCAATGTTGTGAGCATATGAAATGTCGGACAGTTAGATCATTATCAGTTTTGAATTGTTATTTTAACAAATTGATATTTAAATGATTGAAACTGTGCTTTCTTACAACCACGTTAGCCACACAAGCTTTCGCGAGATTTCCGAGGGCCCCGTACATAAATGGTTTTATAACTCCACAATGAGGCGAGAGGTATCTGATTCGAAGAACGGTCCTGACAATTATTATTTCATTCGATAGATTAATTTATTCGATCTCTGGAAGTGCTTAGCAACGCTCTTGCCAGTGCCTTAATACTGTGAAAACCATGCTGAAGCATATGCTAACGCACTAATTGGTCTGGCTCGACCGAAGTGATACCACGGACTCACAGAATACTCAGCGCGAAACGATAGTTATACTTGAAACTATTACTGTTTCGCTGAATGAATGAGGATATCGCAGGCCTTTATAATGCCTCTTAAGCGACGTAAAAAGCCGGAAACACAACTAATGCGTGG
The DNA here is from genome assembly GCA_018230265.1 of Delias oraia. Taxonomy (NCBI): domain Eukaryota; kingdom Metazoa; phylum Arthropoda; class Insecta; order Lepidoptera; family Pieridae; genus Delias; species Delias oraia. Next base: position 26,925 of record DWCF01001262.1, read on the forward strand.
ACTGTGGCCTCGGAAAATTATGTTGTCTTATAAACCTATGTTTAGTAATAAGGGTAAGAAAAGAATGAAACATTTTTTTTTGAAATGGTTAAATCGCTGTTGGCTCGTCGAGAATTTGTTTTGTGTCGCGTCTAGCGCAAGGGCGTCTCCTGCGAGACACGAACCTCGGTTTGGGCCGTTGCGGGAACGTTGGCCTCCCGAGCGACCGATCGGAAGCTCACCGGGGTGGACTTTGCGACATATATCGGTCCTCGTCTCCGTCCGTTTTTCGGGGGAGGCGGTAGTAAACATATATATTGACGCGAGCGCATGAGCGTGTTGCCCAAATGCAACGACTAGACGAGACTTAGCCAGTCTTGGTCTTATGCCAATAAACTTAGTATTGGTCTTGGTATGGCAGCACTAGTCTTGCAAGTACCTAATAGCTTATTGCAAATTATTAAAGTTTACTTCAGATTTTAGAAAAACCTTTCAGAAAATTTTGAGCTGGTTTATAAATGTCTAAAGATTTATTGCGAAATTCCAAAAATCACTGTCAAAAAAAATTGCAAGACGCACGAGTAATAGGCCTAGTCTTGGTCTTGCTAAATTTAGGCGGTCGTGGTCTTGGTATTGCACAAATGCGAACCAACATTAAATTTGGGCAGCTGTAGTTTTGGTGCTTAGTAAATAAATATTATTTCTGTTTCTGATGTAGCTACCCTCATAAATGCACCGGCACCTTAAAAACAGGGCGTAGATTCTTAGCTCTCTAAATTTACATTCGAAAGCCTTCAATACAGTGGAATCTCACTGATGATCAGTCACTTTTCACCATCAATTTTTTACCAATCAATTGGACTGCGCACATCCGAAATGTACTTTCTATATATAAAAGTATAATGATGCGAAAGATTAATTTGTCCGGACAACTATAACGAATGATAAACCAGTAATTTTGGCATTCAATTGAATTGAATGAGGAGCCAGGTTTCACGGGGCAAAAGTGATCATTAAGGTCTAAATATGTAATTTCTGGTAGAGCGGACAACGGAGCAGGTGTGTCTCCTACGTCACTGTTTCCAAAGCTGTTGTCCGCGTCTCTGGACCTAACTAAAATAAATACGTAATCAGATTTTTAAAAATGTTTATTGTATTAAAGGGTCCGTGAAAACTGTCTAAATTCCTAGGGGTCCGTGGATGAAATTGGTTGAGAATCGCTGTCCTAATGGTAAAAGAACATAACCACCCATCACCAACCACGCCAGAGTCCGCGCTTTAGTTGTGTTGGCGGCTTTTTACGCCACTTTTTACGCATTAATTCAAAAGCCTCCTATATCCACACTCACTCAGCGAATAGACAACTGTACCTACAAGTTACCGTAAAGACTTGGGGACCTACAATAATAAAGCGTATAGTTTAAAGGCCGGCAACACGATTGCTCTGCAAGGGCTAGAAGTGTCCATGGGCGGTGGACCACTTCTCTTAGGTGAACGTCTTGCACAGTTGCCTTTTTACTTTTATATTTTTTAAAGTGTACTGGACAATGGAGCACGTGAATCACCTATATGGTAAGAGAACACCACCGCCCATGGACAACCGCGCCACACCGCTTTGGTTCTATTGCCCGCTTTTAACGCTGCTTAAGAGCCATAATTTCAAATGCCTGTCATATCCTCACTCAGTGAAACAGTAGCAGGTACCGTTTCACGCTGAGCGTTCTGTTAGCCCGTTGCATAACTTCGAACAAGCCGGCGCAATCAGTGCGTCGGCAGATGAATATGAAAAATGAAAATGCTATTTCAATTTTAAAAACATACCACTACTACATCACCACTAGGCCGCGAAGTTCAATTATTACTTTTAAAATAATTTTCACCAACACTCTCCTTGAGTCTTTTGGAAATTGGACGAGGAAAGCCGCGACGCATCGCCAGTGAACCCGTTAGCCGTATCAAAATTAACGTTGTCAATATACATGCCAGATATAAGTGTGGCGGCAAAAAGCGAGCTCGATCATCGATCAATAATGATCCATGGATCGTTTGCGATCTATACAATGCGCTCTGTTGGAAATTTATATTTTTTGCGCGCGCAGCTTATTGTCTTTGGATGGAGAGATTTTGATTAAACTCTAACGAGAATAAGTAAATTGTCCGAGTTGCTTTTATTATGGCGTTAGACACAGGTTTGTATTAGAAACTATAAAAATATCATACAGCTGAACTAGTGTTGCCCAAATGCAGGACTTAGCTTAGTCTTTGTCTTGCAGCAACTCTCGCAAGTCTTGAAATTACCTAGACTATTGCTAATTATTAAAGTTTACTTCAGAACTTAGAAAAACCTATCAGAATAGGAACATTTTGAGCTTGAATTAGAATAGCCATAGTAAAGACCAACAAGATTTATAAAATATGTCTAAAGATTTAGAAATAAATTCCAAAAATCACTGCCAAATAAAATAGCTGCAAGACGCGCGAGTCTTGCAGGCTTAGTCTTGTTCTTGCAAGTCTTACACGGTCATGGTCTTGCTAAAATTTGGCGGTCTTGGTCTTGGTCTTGCATTTGGGCAACACTTATACCTAATATTAGCTTACCTACTTTAATATGTGGTTAAAATTGTCGCTAATAGAAATTAAAACTAAATTTTAGATTCAAAATACTAATCGCCATAACCATTCAATAGGTGCTGTGTAAATACTTAAGTACACATTCAAACATTTAAAGAAAGTCTTACACTATGCTGCCGTACAATTGTCGATATCACTCTTTTTATTGTATAGCGGACAGCGGAGCAGGTGGGACTCCAATATGGTAAGAGAACACGGCCGCTCATCACCAAGCGCGCCATCGTCCGCACATTTTGTTGTCGGCTTTTCAGGCCGCTTAGCGTCATAAAGGGCCTCCGATATCCTCACTCGCTCACCGAAACTCAGTATAAGCACCGTTTCAAATACAACTACCATTTCACGCTGAGTATTCTGTGAGCTCGTGGTATCACTTCGGACGAGCCGGTCCAATATTACTTCAGCATTGCTCTCCCACGGGTGAGACAGTTTTAATACACTCGCCCGGCCACTGTCAAACCCTTGCATAGATTTAATAAATTACAATTTATTAATGGCCGAACCGTGATTCGAACTTGATACCTCTCGCTTCATGGTAGACTAACCAACAAACCAAAGTTAATTAATACTTTCATTTTTGATTACAATTATTTCATCTGTGACCCGAGGTGCAAATTAACAACCTAAAAACCGTTCCGTTATAAAAATAATGGTTAAAAAACATGAGAATAATTGCATATGAATACCACTTGTAAATCAATATCTTAAATACGGAGCCACTGGTGCGTTGCCGGCCTAATAAGGAATAACATTAACAACAATTAAATACAGTTCAGCAATCTTTGTTTATAAAGAAAGATTTGACAGATTTCCATGTAATTTTAACATATAGCCTTTTTACCAGATGACAAAAATGATGGGGAATGATTAAAGTGTTTTTATGATTTAAGGGAAATAATATAAATATAATATATTTATAATAATGAACAACCCTCAACATTAAGCCAGCAACGCACGCGCGGCTCTTCTACAAGGACTGTGGAGTCCATGGGCGAAGGAACGCCTATCCTAGGTGAGTTTCCTGCTATAAAAAAGTTTAGGGGTATGAATTTAGACGTCCGAATCACCGATCTACCTGATATGTCTGTAAATTACATAAAAATTGGTAAAGTCGTTTCGCAACAGATAGGAAATAAGAGAAGAAACAAATTGAACTTATGTCATGTGTAGGTACTTTTACCTACTTATGTCCTGTATTATATAAATAATTCTAGATCCCAGACATAACGCAGAGGACCGGGAAGTGTGTCTGTGCGGTAACACGTAAGCTTACGCGCTGAATAGGTTCGTAATTGCGGTGACCCCGCGATCTACAAGATCCATGAATCAATGATCGATAAGTGATATGAAAGTTTTGAATTCATGTGTAAATTGTATTTATTACGGTGTACCATAATTAAACCCCAAACACTTAACTGTAACTTTTCAATGCGTGACACAAAAACACCTAATCCAAAAAATATTTACGGCCAATACGACTTGGGAACTTTCAAAAGAGTGTACTTATACCTTAAAGACTGGCAAACCAGCCGCGGCTCGCGGGAGCTGGAGGTGTCCATGGGCGGGCGACCGCTTATCCAGATAATCCTCTGCGTGAAACGGCACTTGTACTGTGTTTCGCAGAGTGAGTGAGGATATCCGAGGCTCTTAAATGTCGCTTGAGCGGCGTATAAAGAAACACAACCAATGCGTTGACTGTGGCGCGGTTGTTCACGGGCGGTGTTCTCTTACCATACAGGACCCACCTGCTCCGTTGTCCGCTAAAGCATAAAAAATAGAGCTTCCTGCTAGTTTGCCATCGTTTTCATAAAGCCTTTAGGCACCGTTCTAACATTGAATTGTATTGTGATTTTAAACTTTGTCCGTTGCCTCTCCCGTGGGACCAAAGACAATGGGCGAGTGGGGCGGTTCCAATCAAAGTCATTCATTTTTCAAATTATTGAATCTTCCTTGGCAGGCCTAAAAGGTACCGACCCCTGGGCCAAACCGTGACTTGACACATTTGATTTTAGGAATATAAAGGTAAAAAAAATGAAAAAAAAACATCTTTAAATGGGATTTAAGATAATAAAAGAATACATTTAATAAATTACATTAGAATGTGGACCAATCAGCGATCGAGATTATAAAAAAATTATATTGTGAGTAAAGTAAGATTGGCAGATATATGTGGTGTTTTACCCGTGGGAGAGCCACGTTGAAGCATATGAAGTGACACCACACAGAATACTCAGCGTTAAACGATACTTGTACTGTGTTTCGCAGAGTTGGTGAGGATATCGAAATATCCTTAAAACTACCGCAAGCCGCGTAAAAAGCGCAGACTGTGGCGCGGTTGGTGAGGGGCGGCGGTGTTCTCTTCCATATAGGAGACCAACCAGCTCCGTTGTCCGCTATAGCATATAAATCGAGTCTAAAGGAAGTCTTCCACACATGGCCACGGGTGCGCTGCCGGTCTTTAAGGGAAAGCTACGCTCTAATTGTTTAGATCACATCGTAACACGGGCAATAAATGGATTCTGCTTTTTTCTCTATTTCGATAGGTTTGACAAATGACGCGTTGACAGTTGGCGGTTTTGGCGGCAGGTAGACACAGCGGACAATGGCGACGGCTAAGGGTGTTTACAACTCGTTACACGCCTAACCGCTAAACGATTTCCGATGGAACACAACCACACTTACATACCTTGGAAAGAAAATAGTAAAGATATATTATAATTAAATCA
>DWCF01001263.1:0-32230 GCA_018230265.1 Delias oraia
ATAGACAGTGTTAAGACACTCACCCAGCCAATGTCAACTCTTACCAAAGCCTTCTTTCCAGACCGGGAACAAATTCCGCTGGCCATGACGTCACCGTAGCGTACCTACAAGACCGTTGTAGCATACTAGAACACTGGTTCTGTGAGCCTGGTACTATTACAGGTGAAACCACACATTTGCTGCGTCAGCATGGCTCTCCCACGGGTGAGACAGTGTCGAGACACTCACCCACCCACTACACCCACTCACCAAGCCTTACTAGAGACATTCAGACCGGGCATCGAACCCGCTATCATGACACCACATCCATGACATCACATGCATACAAGAGCGTTCGGCATATGTATGGACAACTAACTGTACAAGTACCAAAACACTCTTCCTGCAAGTCTGATACCATTGCAGATGAAACCAGCCACTTGGTGCGACAGCATGACTCTCCACAGCAAGCCTTACTAAACACATTCAGACCGGGCATCGAACCCGTGACGTCACGGCAGCTTCCAAAGTGCCCTCACTGCGGAGCTGCTTGACCTTTGGCTGAGGAAAAGCCGTGATATATATTCAAATCGTCGTGTTTTCCATCCAAATGGTACTTTTATCGATAGTTCACATCACTTAACCTTATTCTAGGGATGTTTATCGACGATAATTGGCAACAGCTCTATGGAGGGCGGGGCTCTTCGATTTTCCAAAATCCAGTTGATTTATCGGAAAACTCAGTGTTATGCTCATTTAATAATCTGTACTGAGTTTTACAGCCTCGTAGCTTAGTGGTTGTGGAAGAGTAGTAGCGGGTTCGAATCCCGGTCCGGAGTAATATATTTTAATTTTACATGTATTCGGTTTTGGAAGGGTTTGACAGTGGCCGGTCGAGTGTGTCACCGTCGCACACTTGCGCCATGCTGAAGCATATGCTGGCGTACAAATTGGGTCAGCTCGTCTCAAGTGATGTTTTGCTCACGGAAGACAGCGTGAAACGGTACTTGTTTCGCAGTGTGTGTAAGAATATCGGGGGCCCTTAAAAGTGGCGCTTAAGGGCGTAAAAGCCAGCAACACAACTGTGGTTCGGTCGGCGATGGGTGTTCTCGTACCATATAGAAGACCCACCAGCTCCGTTCTCCGCTATACAATAAAAAATAATAATTTATTTATAATTATATTTTTTTTTATATTCTATAGCGGAGAACGCTGGTGGGTCTTCTATATATAGGGTACACCGGCGGCTATGGACAACGACGGTATATTCCATGCATGGGTTGTGTTGCCGACTTTTTACGCCGCTTAAGATGCGTTAATTTGGGCCTCCAATATCCTCACTCACTGCGAAACATAGTAGAGGCATACGCTTCTTACGCTAGCCCGCATATGCTTCAGCATGGCTTTCCCATGCGTGAATGATTTCAATTAAATACTCCATAAAAAATTCATGGTCTAAACCTGACCCCAGACCTATTTAGACGTAATTAAGTATTAATTAATATTCTTTTACAAAACTCGTTCAATAAGAGAGAAGCCATTTTGTGTCCACGCAATTGCAAGGCTCGCCAGTGTGGAGGCAACCCTTTTTTAAAATATTAAAATTGAATAATAATTTACTTAAATTTTAAACACAAAGAAATTTCAAAAATATGCCTACTTTTTTCTTATTCCTCTTAGCTAAGTGGTTTAATAAGTTTACCGTGAAGCTGTCTGGCACTAGGTATATTTTAACTCACCTATAGAAAATCTCTGTCCATCTATCGTACAAACACTAACTCCCCAATTGTCTGAATTGGCTCTAGCCAATTGCGGGATATAGCTTGCTACTTTGCCATCCGTTATACTTTTAGCTGTCCAATACATTTCTTCGATATCCTTAATAAAATCTTGGAAGTCGGGTATCACGAACTGACTTCTAAATGCACGCGTTATCAGTACAATATTCGGTGCAATAACCTCCTTAAATGTTTTTTTGTCCAACTTAAGCGTCTCTGGCGAGCCTCCTTCGAAATTTGATTCTTTGTGTACTTTGTATAAATTGTGCATAACTTCCTTCACACGGGGATCATTCTTTTTTATACCCGTCGTTCTGAGGGCCTATAATTTAATAATTTCATTATTATAATGCTCGACGGCACAAATGACAAATTAGACCTACTTACAAATAAAAGGAAAATCTAAGCTTTGAATTTCGACTGTAAATCGATATTAAATAAATTATATATAGTGTACTAGTGATGTTATTTGTTGGTCCATACGATAAGAGCGTTATTATTTGGAAGGATGAGAATTATAAAAATAATTTGTTTAACGTACGGCCAAGAACTTTCCCACAGGCAGTAATCCTGTATCTTCACTCTTGAACATATCAAACAGAACGTCGTCTGCATTTTTATGTGACCCCTCCTGAACTCTGAAAATTTGATAGTAAAATATAAAAATTTCACCCAATCTATTAATATCTAAAACTAGCCTAGCCTAAAAATAAGCCTAGTTAATAGATTACTGCGTAGTAAAGCATTAAAGCAACATGTAGATCAGGACTTCCCTAACTGCGTCGCAGCAAGGGCGTCGTAGGACGATTTGAGCCTCGATTTCAGATGCTTTGCTCAGAAAAGCAAGCATTCTCATTAGCATTCTTCCTAAAATTACGATCTTAAGTGATCTGGATCCAGATCGCTTAAGATAGTAATAAGTGCGTGTTTTTTGGAAGCCCTGATGTAGATAATATTATCAACAGTATTCAATAATAACGAACGATGATCACATTGTGTTAAGAAACTAATCTTAGTGACGTATTTCGCAGACGGGTGTGTCTGAAACGTAGTTATAACTCAAACATCACCTGACGACTTGGGCATTCTACCAAATATTTTGCACATTTCGCATTATAATCTTATGTTTCATCAGAAAACCGTAGTCTATAAATATATGTTAAGAGGTCCTCATTTCATTCTCAACGAATAAGAACGAATCTCTTTTGTGATATACATAGTCTGTTATAGTAAAATTTATCACTTAAAAAAATTGCGTTTAAATATTGAAAAGACTATTTTGCACAAATAATGAAAATAAAGCCAATAGCCATAGTCCAGCCATAGGCAACCTATTTCAGATTGAGTACATTATTGGTTACATCTAAATGCATTTTATATATCTTATTATTATCTTTTATATAGTATGATGTAACCGCAAATAAACATTAAATAAAGTATTTATTACTATTGTCTATTGCCAAATGTTGTGTCAGAACGCAGAACCTGCCTTTATTTTGATTCAAATTGAAAATTATTATTGTGCTAAATATTGTGACATTTATATATCACTGGCTATGATGTGCATTATTTTCATATTTTTCAATGATGAACTAAAATACAAAATTTTGTTTCTCTATTTTAGCTACTTATATATCTTTTAAATTTAATCATAATTGGTTCAATGATTTATGTGCAATACATAGTAACAATACAAACCAAGTGATGTATCAAGTTAAGATGAATTAAAAATTTCACGCAAAACTAATCGTAGTTTCATTAATTTATATTAAATATTTCATATTTAATATTCTTCTTCGAAATATGATCGTACAATATATTTCATACCTATGCCGTAATTGAATAGAAATATTATTAGCTTATCAATTAAAGTACATGTATCTACAATCTACATACATACAATACATTGCCTTAATAAAAAATAGTACTAATCTACTCCTAGCATCATGCGGCATACTTACGCAGGGTCTAGATTGTGAACGAATGAGTAGAATCTGCACCATGAAAGTGTGAAAAAAAATTAATTATATTTAATGAAGAATTTCAACAATTTCAGTTCAGTTTATGATAAGTATTTTAATAATATACCTAATTATATATAGTTTATTAACACTTAAATTTATTCCTTTAATATACTTCAAGTTATAAAAAATAATCTTCAAAATGTATGGTTTTGAAGATTTTTTATATCTGAAGATTATTACTAGAGAACCCAGTTTTTGTTCGAAATATTACTTTTATATAGAAATACTTAAAATATATTTAAATGTTTTGTGAAATGAATCAGAGAATAAAAATATTTATTATCATTGTAGCTATTATGTCTTCTGACGATTGTTAATAAATTTTAATTAAATAAATAATTAAATTTAATAAATGTTAAAATAACCCATAGGATATGTTATGTTACGCCGTAGCGTAGTGTATTTTTAAAATAAATAAATTGATTTATGAATCTTCATATAGATATCGAGACTAGATTACTTTCGTATCTCATTATGGTATACGTGATGATTTCGTAAGTTAATTTGGTTGCCAACAATAAATATTTAAGCGTTTTAAAATCAGAAAACCTTTTCACAATATTAGAATAGGTAACACCCAATACATATTTAGTATATACATAATAATTTAAGTACATACCTAATACTATTACAATATTAAACCTTTATAAGTCAAAATTATTTTTAATTTAGAAAAGTATTTGTAATCTGATATCTATCTTTTATTGGCGTAAATTTAACCTAGTCGCAAGCATTCACTACAAATTATTAATAAAAGAATTAGTTGAAGCTTATACGTACAAGTAAAATTTTAAATGTCAAGGGTGAAACTGCCGGCGCCTGTTACATCAATACTACACTCATATTTCAATACGAGATCAATAGGAGTCGAAGTGGGTTATTAGAGTTAATTTATTTTCAATAGAATTCATCATCTGAATGATTATTTTTTATTATTTTATATTGCAACGTACTTGAAGTGTCTGAGACGTTATTTCAACTAACCTTTTATCGATGCATTGAGCAGCGTAGAAACTTTGCGCGGAAAATCTCCATTTCTGAAAGGTTCAAAAATCACTGATAAGACTAAAACCTTCTTAGAAAACATAGATTATAATTTGGCGCACTTACAGATCTTTCTATAACATATACAGGTCTAACTTGGCTATAGTTACGGAAACAAATGCATGACGCCTGTTGTTTCTGTATAGATTTTGCAGCCAAGCAAACTTTACGTAGTTGACGCGTATTCATTGCGAATGCTGGTGCCGAAAATGAGGGGGACCGGCAGTGCGTGAACTCGCTGCGAACGCGCAGGCGCCAAGTGCCAACTGAGCAGACTCTATCTTGATATGGTCGTGATTTTCACAGCTATCTAATAAGATTTATTTACTTATATGACGCGGTCTTACGTGATTTACAAATATTTGAATAAGCAATTTGGAGTAGGTGTGTACCTACGTACAGTCACGATTTGGGTTGGAAAAACATGTCTTTCTACCGTACCAGAAGTGTCTAGAGTCCTTTAGTTATTTTGCGTCTGTTTTTGTATTATTCTATATATAACGATTATTGCATATTTGATATATATAATAATAGATCATATTTAATTTGAATATACATTTGTATGTGTAACGTTTTCCTTCCAATACCTGAATATAGCATATGTTTTATCAATAGCCTTTTTATATTTAATTATCTATTGATTTATTATATACAGGCAATAGTTTATATTCAGAATAGTATAATTTTTATTTAACACATAAAATGTTATTATTGACAACTTCAGAATCTCAAATCTGCTATTTACAATGATATCTTATCATGCTGAAATACAAACTGGAAGCAAAGGGCACAAAATAGGACCAACTGAAGATCCTGGTTTGACCAGAACGATTATATTTTTATTAGTCAAGTATAATTTGCAAAAAATACCTACAGTATAAAAGATTTTTGAGCTTCGTGTTTGCGATGTGTTTTTGCTCGTTTTCTGTTCTGAAAATAGTATTAAGTCTTTGCTAAGCTTGACAATGGCAGGGCGAATGTTTTACCATTGTCTTACCCTTGGGAGAGTCTCCCTGGAGATTATACGTACATATTAACTAGGATACCTACGAAGTGATACCACGGGCTTACCGAATACCACCAAGTTATACTACTTTACTGTGTTTCGCTGAATCACGATTACCTACACAGTTTTGATTGCCGTTTAAGAGCCAAAAAAAGCCGGCAACAGACTGGTGGTGCTCTATTAGCATTAGAACCCATCTATCCCGCTTGTAAACAAATATCATAAGCATGTGTCATATATTGAACTTATTCACCAATAAAAATAACAGTTTTGGGTTTATTTATTATAAACAAAAACAAATCTTTATAAAATAATTTAAAAACATAAATTATTCCACATATTTACTCCCGTTACATTTAGTTTTGACATTCAATTAATTAATATGAAAACATTTAAATATTATTTTACCCATATTACTAACAACATATATAGACCAAACAATAAATAATAAAAAACTGATAAGCGAATGTTAAACTTACATCAAAGTTACTGTCCGAAGCCATGACGAACTCTTCAAAACTGCACTTTGGCACGTAACGCATGCGAAATAGCAGAATTTACATAGAACACGCGTCGTCTATCGAAGTCCTGATAGACTGAAACTTTCAGCCAGTCGCATATAAATATAACGGCCTATGCGTGCCAACATAGATATTTGTGCGAGTCTAAAAATAGACCGCATGGCAAAATAGTTCAACGATAAAACATAATTTATACGTAGAATATAGATACTTACATATAACTACTTGGACAATAAGGAAGATTTCTGTATTCATATACGAAAACAATTTAACTACATAAATTGTAGACATTTTATATCGCAGAAACCGAATAATATTAGCATTTTAAAGTAATATTAAAATTATATTTAATTAATATGAATATTTTACAAAGTAATATTGATATTTAACCTAATCCATTGTCTCCTAAATCGATAGCTATATGAAACAACGCATCATTATTTATTTTTAAATTCCGCTTTCAAAAACTTTTCACTGAAAGTTCGTTACCTTTTGAAAGTAGTAAAGTTTTTACCTTTTTTTTATAACTAAACTAAATGTTCAACGACTACTGTTTTAATATTAATATAGAATAAGTTTAGTATTATTGTCAAATCTAAACGTTTATTGAATATGATTGAAACTCAGATGTATGTCTGTATTTTTTTCATACTAGCATTCTCGCAAAAATAACGTATTTATATAGTAATGGGAGCCAAGGGTTAGGTAGGGCTTTAAAAATAATACCATATTTGATTCTTCATTACGAGTATAAAATGTAAGACGTAATTGAAATTCTTTATCTTCTATGTTTTAATTTTATCTTTAAAAAAAGCATTTCTTTAACTATGTGATTATTATTCATTAATACCGCTTAATAAACTTTAGATATACGGGCTTAGAATTTCGTAATACCAAATCAGCACTGAATTCTAAATCGTTTGAAGTTGTAACTGGCATCACTTTGTAGTTCGTTAATATGGCTGACAACGCCGACTTCAATTCCATTATAGCAAATTTCCGACCTGAAAAATGACGCTTTTGTTTGGTTAATTGTTACAGAAGAAATTAAAAGAATTTTATTTTTTCACAATGCTAGAAAAAGCTATATGTTTAAAAATTCTATCCCGTTTAAAAAAAACGAATATTTAACAATGCTATTTCTGTCAGTCAAAATTATTATAATAAGTTGTACCAAAATGCCGAATTAATAATGTTTTACACAATAAACATACCAGCGTCGATATACAAATGAGAAAAATAACTTTAATTTAATGTAAATATATTTCGGGTTATGAACTAAAAAAGTATGTACCAATACAATTCCGAGGTCCTGCGCTAAATGGGATGTAAGCGTAAGGATGTCGATTGGCACTGTTTTCAGGCAAGAATCTGTCCGGATCGAACTTCTCAGCATTTTTGAACAAGCTTTCCTGGCGATGCATATCATATATGTGAATATGGCACATGGTTCCTTCAGGAACTGTGTAGTTACCTAAAATGAAAATAATATGTATTGAATAATATATAATAGTTTTTGTATTCATACATAATATTATAGGTATTAAAACTTTAGCGGATAGCTAAACTATTTAATATTTTATATTTACTAAGGTTGATTATATATAATTCGAATATACATACTCAATTGTACTGTTTCAGTCAATTTGCGACTTATAAAAGGCACGGGCGGGTATAGTCTCATACTTTCCTGTATGCATCGTTCTAAATAATTCATCATTGATAACTCTTCCAGCGTTGTGGTTCGAGTATTACCTTGACATAGGCCTATGCTTTTTAGTTCTTGTAATACTTTTTCCTTAAAAGATAAAGAAATAAATTTAAAACATTCAAAAAAACAAGTTTTACCATCATTAAAAACTGATTTCTTTCTGACTGACAGAACCTACATTATACATATATCGCAAATCTAATTTATCTTAAAGCAAGGCTTTATTACCTGTACGTCTTGGTTTTCAGCAAGTGTTAACAAACAAAACGTCAAACAGGAAGCTGTTGTATCATGGCCCTGAAAAATTTAATTTGATTTTAATAATATAAAAATGTAAACCAATGCAATGTAAAAAATACCATTGAAATCTTAAAAAAACTTTATTATAAGCCGTATCAAGACGTACTTGAACTACGCACTTGACTTTAGCTATAATTATACTCGCAAAGTTTGTTTGTGCTTGTGCATTAACTCTGTACAACATAAGTAGAACAGTGATCATTCTGTTATTATTTGATGCGAAATAGAAATATTAAAATGAGAACGTTGCTTTTTTTATAGTATACAAGATAACAGAGTAAGTGGGTCTCTTTTATTGTAAGAGAACACCGCCGCCCATGGACAACCGCGCTACATTCCGCGCATTGATTGTGTAGCCGGCTTTTTACTCCAGATAAGCGCAATTTTTAAGGGCCTCCTATACCCTCACTCACTCACCGAAACATAGTAGAGGCACCGTTTCAAGTACATCTACCATTTCACGCTGAATATTCTGTAAGCCCGTGGTATCACTTCTAACGAGCCGGCCCATACGCGTCCACATATGCTTCACAGCATGGCTCTCCAATCGATGTGGCAGTATTAAGACACTCGATCGGCCATTGTCAAGCCCTTCCGGAGACCGAATAAATTATAAATTAAATTATAATTTATAATTGTTCGGACCGGGATTCAAACCCGTTTCATGGTTCATGATAACCTCTCGCTTCATAGTAGACCTATTAAACCACTTAGCTACAAGGCTCTCAAAAGGCTTGCTTGTTCGACATACGACATAAACATAATAAAAACATAACATATAAAAAAGACATAACAATTGCTTTTTACTGTTGTTTAAATGATACATTTGAGTTTATTAAGTACATTTATACTCATACATATGTAAAGAAATAAATTCTATAATTTTATATTTGCCGCAAAATCGGTAAAAGCGTAATTATCTAGTCATTCTAATGTCATGCTATAGTCAGCATGATACGTGGCATAGCACTAGATGTTCACAGTGCTTAGATAAAGAATGAACACGTGTCATTAATATTATAATCAGGGATCGACAGTGGAATAATAAACTTTAAATGTCGTTTCTCTAATTACAGAGCAACAATCTAGTTATTACTTGTTATAATAAAATAATAAAAAAGATAACCTTATACATATATAATATGACAACATTACAATAAAGTATTACCTCAAACATGAAAGTATTAACTTCCTCTAATATGCCATTATCATCAATAAGTCCATTTCTCTCAGCTGAAATCAGCAAATCTAACATGGCCATTCTTTTCTTTTTCTTATACAATATGTCTTCATCTTCTTCGGCTATATTTTCAATTTCTATTTCATTATTTTTCAAGTACTCTTTCCTTTGACTAATAACGTTTCTAATGAATGTATGAATAATAGACAGATAACGGTATTGCTTTATTCCCCATGGACTTCGCTTAAAAATGAAATCCGAATAAAGATAAATTCGTATAAATCGTATGATAATTATATTTATTGCTTCAGTAATAGCGTTTTTATACGAGATACTCGAATAGGATGTGTCCTTATCAAGTTCAACGCCCATTGCGCCCTCTGTAATAAATAAAAAATTAACAATTATATATAATTGTTAATTTAAAATTAATATTTTTTAAAATTAATTTATGACATTTTTCCTTAGTAGGTATGTTATCTTATCTTTTGCACATACACGGATTTATATAAATTAAAATAAAATTAGAAAGCATTAACAATTATCAGATAAACTAATTTATATTATTCTTCCAGTATGATAAACGGTAATTATTCCTTATAACATTTCATTTTAAGCTATACAATACTATTTACATATAATACAATTAAATATACAATTAACATAATTGCGCATAGATAAAATATTTCAATGCTAAATTGATAATATACTATCAATAATAAGAGATGAGTGTCAAAGGCCATTTTTTTTATTTAAATATAGTATCTTAATACATTCAAATTAAATAGCGACCAACATAATTTCAATACTATGAATAATCATAAAATAGCAGTACCTAGTTTTAGGTAATCGAAGACAAGTTAAAAGAAATGTCTTTTAACTTGTTAATGTGGGAACTGTATACTTTATACTTATATACTGTATTCGCTTATAGAATAAAATCCCTAAAGAGATAATGAAGTTATAGAAACTAAATTCAAGAATCGTATAAAAAAATACTTATATTAGGAAAGCTTATCACAACATCAACCAGTACTCAGAAGACAAACATGCATGGAAGCTTCTTCACAAGCTCCAACTGATACATTCTAAACTAGCAACCTTTTACACTAGCCAATAAACCAACTATTGTAAATTTGGCGATAAAAAACAATTAAATCCTATGAGTTTCTTGTTCTTTTCGAAACCGATCTACCGAACCAATGGTACCTTTACTAATAACTTTGAGAGCCTCCCGGTCTTTGAGAGCCGGCTCGTCCGAAGTAATACAACGGGCTCACAGAATATTCAACGTACAACGGTACTTCTACTGTGTTTCGCTGAGTAAGTGAGGATATCAGAAGCCCTTAAAAAATTCCGCTTCAGTGGCGTAAAAAGCCGGCAACACAATCAATCCGCGAACCATAGCGCGGTTGTTCATGAGCGGCGGTGTTCTCTTAGCATATAGGAGACCCACTTGCTCCGTTGTCCGCTATACTATAAAAAGCTGTACCTAAATCAACTTGCAAAAGTGCCACATTTGAATAAGTGTCGTCTTTGGCCTTAATAAATACTTATTTGAATTTAATGACATTTGACATAATTATCGAAATAAAGATTATATATTACCACCGCTTACCACTTATGGAGTTAAGAGTATACTCGCATAATATCGGAGTAACATCCAGTGTTTTTTCATTATTTTCATCTAATAACTTGATAAGCTTTCGTGTGTTTTCGTCAATAATGAGAAAATATTTGCGTAAAATGTTAAAATGAAATGCTGATGTTAGTATTTTACGTCGTTCCTGCCATTTTGATCCTAAAAATTGTGTTATAATTTTATTATTCTTGATTTCTTATGTGAATTGTTAAGACAGTGGATAGATAAGGCATGAATGTAACACATTATATTACCAAACGTTTAATCTTTCTAGCGTAGAGTGTCCCTTGAGTGTCCATTGAGTGTCAGATGTTAAAAAAAGAATGTATTGCGTATCAAATTAGACTTTACAAATGCGGCTTTTACTTTTTAAAGATGATACCGTCTAAATGTTATTTGTCTCGACTTATACTTTTACGGAATCTTTCGATATTACGAGCGACGTGTTGCTTTAGCGATTGGGGAATAGCTTTCACTTCTCGAACGATAATTTCTTATAAATCCCCTATATTGGTCGGATTAGTCATAGACAACAGTCCGCACGTGTATCGGGCTGAATGCCGCCAGTTCGCCGCTCCCTCGAACAACGATTTTAAAAATATTCAAGTTTTAATTGGTAGTCTGCCACGGGACGCCAACGCACACAATATCAAAACATTAAAAAAACAATAACAACCAAATATAGTTCCTTGTGGTTCGTATCAATTTCGTTCTATTTCAATGAAAAGCAATAACCACGGGATCACGGACAACCAGCGTGAAATAGTACTGTAGTCTGTGTTTCACTTATTGAATGAATTTACCAGAAGATAAACACTATAAAATTCGGCAATAAAACCAAAATGCAGATTGCGGCGCGGTTGTCCATGGGCGACGATGATCTATTACTCGCTTACCGTATCTATCTATCGTTTATCCGATATATAATAAAAATATCAATTAAAAGATTACCTTTGCTGATTAATAAACCGTCATTAAGCCAGGGTTTTAAAAAGTTATAAATAACGCTTTTCTCGTGGTGTTTCAGTGTTGAAATTACTATCTGTAATTTATTTATTTAATCAAAACATTTCATGGTTCTTGCACCATACTAATTTTTGTAACAAGTAATGCAGGTCAGCGAGAGATTTATTAAAAAAATAAAGCAACGTTTATATTTACTTTTTTCAAGTGAAAATAAATAAAATACTAATAAAATTATATTGTAGAAGATAAGTAAGTTGTATTGTTCTATTGATAGAGTTTAATGTAATAAAAATAATATTTTACTTAGTACCTCTACATCTTGAGGATTATAAATGTTAACAGCTGCTACAGATAGACTGTAAAATCTATAAATTCCATTAAATTTTTTTGCGAGTTCTCTGCCTAGCTTGAACAATTGCACTGTAACAAACATTATTTATTTAATAAATAGATTAAGAAATAAAAATGTATGTCGCAAAAGCACTCAATTTTCCAAACCTGAATCCAGTCCGAAAATTGCGGTGAAATTTCCAAAGAAAAACACATCCTTTAAACCTGGGATTTTCTTCACAGTTCTTGCATTTGCACTTAAATTAACCAATAACTCAACTAAACACAGCACTACCACTAATACTAATAATAAAATGGTTAACATTTTAAGTAAAACCAATTTAATAAATAATAATAAATACATACACGCTTTGTGCGACTATCTTTAGCGGTTATCACCCTGCTTCTATTTATTTCATTAAAGTATAATATGATAAGATATATTACAAAAAAATTATAGATTGCGATTCTTCGCTATGACTTGAGGACCTTGCACCCGCGGCTCTACAAGGGCTGAGTGGGCCCATGGGCGGAGGACCGCTTGCCAACAAATGTTCAAAAAAATATATATTACATTACTAACTATCGAGCAAGTATATAAACAAAGTTCAAAGGGAGATACAACTTATGAGCAAACATTTTAACCAAAATCTATTTATGGTCTCTATACATGAGATTCTTTCTCACATGAGAAAAAATCTAGTAAAAACAAAGTTGGGATTAAAAATATGTAATTGTAAATTATTGCGGTAATCTTATTTTTTACAAAGTTACAAAATAACACATTTTTTATTTACATTATATATTATTTAACTACTTTACATAACTCTTGTATAACTAGTGTATGTCCGGAAATTGCGACGCCTATTTCCTACCTCTGTTAAACAATTACTCTAAAACATTTATCATCAATATAATATATAATTACAATCAACCACACTCGTGACTTAGTTGTTCATGTTTCCACATGTTGCGTCGAAAGACTCGGATTTGAATCCCGACGATAGAAATATTTGCTTTGTGTATTTAATTAGGATGGAAAATTTAATTTAGGCATAGAAAATTCAACCCATTTAGTTGATTATCACTTAAACAACTGTATGAAGCATTCTGACTTTGTAATCCTAGGGATTTCGATTTCTCTTTGTATATTTTATAAAATTCAATATTTTTTATTAAACTATTAGATATTTATAAAACCATCTAAGCTAGAGACACATTAGCGTCTTTAAGTATTAACTTAAAATACATTTCCTGCAATAAAAATTATTGTTTGCATTTTCATTGTAATTGAATAACGTTCCTCACAAGGAGCAATTATTATAACACATATAGATAACATATTTCTATATTAATACAATTCCTTCTTAGTAATCCACGAGAAATGCTTGGCGAAATTAATATATATAAATAGCGGACTCTCAATAATTCAAATAAAAGAAAAGGCAAAATAGGAACGATGTGTACGACACGAAGGCTGGATGCTCAATTCATAAAATCACTATTAATTTCTAATACTGATGGCAGGCAGACAATTGTTAATTGTTTACATAAAATTGTTTTGTCAAACGTGACAATAAATTGTAATAACAATTAAAAATTTGATATAAAATACCATTTCAGTTGGGGACACATTAATAATATTATTGCAGTTTCAGATTGCAACTCAATCGGATCATAACATATTTTGGAAATATTACTATACTTAATAACTACATGAATATAAAAAGATAACGTAGTGGGTTTAAAAATCTATTACTAAGATTTTTGCCATTTAAAAGACCTCATTATGCTAATCTATGTAAATTATAAGTTAAAAACGTTAGTCTCGCTTTTCAAATTTCACGTAAATAGGTTCCTTGGGGCGCAGTATAAAATCCGCTAAATAAATAATGTCTTCCGGTTTTGTAATCGGAATCACTCGGTAATGACGAAGCACCATAGAAATCGCCAATTTCATTTCCATCATAGCAAACTTTTGACCTGAAAATTATTCAAAGAAACATTTTTTATGAACCTTTATCATTCTAAAATAATATTTAATAGATGATCTAGATCTTGTTTAAGGTTAGTATGAGGTAATCTCCAAAATACCATCGATTTACTTCGTAAAAACTTGCTATAACAGTTACATAATAGACTTTATATAAAAACTGAATTTAATATGTTTGTTTGTTAATTATTGTCTGAGAAGGCTTAAGACTCATTGCAGAGAGATATGTAGTATTACAGAGAGGTATGTGAGAGTATTTATTGTAAATGTCTACAGTTAAAGTCTCCCAGTATTGCAATAATCAGTTTTCATACATAACAAAGTATATTACTGTTTAACAAGCAGTACTTCGCTATCAAAAAAAATATTACCGATACAATTTCTTGGCCCAGCACTAAATGGAATATAAGCATATTGATGCCACGTTGGTTCCTTCATAAATCTTTCCGGTACAAACTTATAAGGATCTTTAAAGTGTTCCCAATTGTGGTGTAGTTCTCGGATCATTACGATCACATCCGTATCAGCTGGACACTCAAACGTGGCTACAAGAAGAAATATGTTTTTTTTAATATATATCAATTGATCAGGCTATATGTATAAAATTGTTTTTATTAAATTGTTTTGTAAATAAAAAAAAAACCTCCCAAACCCCACACACTGGGGACCTTCGATAACCTCACTCACTTAGCGAAAGACAGTAGAAGTACTGTTCCAATACAATTACCATTTCACGCTCAGTATTATGTGAATCAGTGGTATCACTTCGGGAGAGTCGGCCCCATTATTGTGGTTAACTAATTCTTCACTATAGCTCTCTCACGGGTGCGACATTATTAATACACTCGCCCAGCCACTGTCGAGCCATTCCAGAGACCGAACAACTTGTAAATTAAATTATAATTGTCCGGATCGGGATTCAAACCAAATACCTCTTGCATCATGGTACACTTTTAAAACCATATTAGCAACGAGACCTATCCATTGTGTATTAAGTTCGTTTTATTCGAGTTGTTTTATTATTAACGTATACGTTTCTCTTCGCGTCTCTAATGAACTTTTATGCAGAAATAACATTTTATCAGAATAAAATATAAGCATTAACCGCAATGATTCCCACAAAATAAGGTCCTGTTTTCCAATCTAAAAAATCCTTCCCTTTTATTATATTATATATTATGGTTTTAGGAAGTTAACAACAATTATAAATAAATCTTTTATTAAATGTACGACTTGATGATTTAAAATATTAAATACTATTTTAACACTAATCGCAGTAAATTATACTTACTGATAGTGGGCAGAGTATATACCTAGATGGTATCAAATATTACTTAATTGCCAAAATTGACATTATATAAAAAATGCTAAAGATTTCTTACTAAACTTTAAGGGTTCCTCAGCTTTCCTAGAAATAAAGAAAACCGGGGGAAACATTCGAAGGCTTTCTTTAATACAACATTCCAAGTATTTCAATTGTGATAAATCATTTATCGTAGGCAATTCTTCGGAAGAAAGAACTTTATTGCTTTCTTCTACAATTTTATCCTGCCAACAATATTAAATATATACCATCCTCTAATAAAAAATATTTTTGATTTTTTTTTCAGATATCTCGTTTTTGTTAATGTTTTTATAAATATTATATAAATTTATATCCATAGTTACATTTCAACTACATACTTTATGATTATTTTGTAAAACCTACCTGAATTTCCTGATTATGAGCCAAAATCATAAATGTAAACTGTAGTGCTGTAGCAGTTGTATCGTGGCCCTTGAAATATAAAAAAGAATTTAGCTATCATATAATTCCAAAAAAAATGATTCCCTAAATTATTAATTAAAGAGTTCATAAGTGGTAATGTGATCCTAAACTATGTGCAATAAAGATACGAGTTTGAATATTTGACTTTGATTATCAAATACGGTGCTTCTAATAGGCATTATAAAATCTGAAAAAGGTTCATCTTCGAATCATCATCGAAACCGGTATTGTAACTAATTAAACAAGATTTTACGCTGAAGTTCTTGGTATCTTTGTGTAAAGTATATAAAATCTGAGATACATAATAGAATAAAAGGAATAAAATAACAAATAAATTGTAGAAACATAAGAGTTCTCTTAGACTATAAAAAATATAATCAACGATGCACATCCAAAAATGGGGTTATATTCTTTATTTATGGAAACGGTGGCAAACGAATAGGAGGCTCACTTAGGTTAAGCGGTCCTCGTCCCATGAATACCCGCGGGTGAGTTGTCGGCCTTATGTTAGATATTCTATTATCTAAACTTACTTAATTGTCCAACAATTCAACAATAACCTTACCAGATCTTAACTATAAAAATTCATAATACCTCAAACATAAAAGTGTCCACTTCCTCATTTACACCATTTGCATTAATGCGGCCATTTTTTTCAGCCTCTAATAATAAATCTAACATCGCCAATCGTTTTTTTCCATACAGTATTTGGTCATCATTTTCATCATTGATTAGATGTTTAACATCAATGGGATTCTTTCTTCGTTTTTGAACGACTTTGTTTCTAAACGAACTTAACATGTCCAAAATTCTCTTTTGAATTCTTCCAGCGTTTGAAAGTCCAAAGACAAGATTTGAATATAGCCAAACTCTTTGCGATCGATGACAAATTATTTTCCCCAATTCGTGTATAGCATTTTTATACGATTTTACAAAATTCGACATTTCTTTGTCTAATTTGATACCCATGGCTGTTTCTAAAAATACAAATTGTTTTTAATATTAAAAAACACGGAGTTATAATTTACAGATGTACTTTAAAAATGAATGCATAAAATATGTTTTTTAAACTCGAAATTCTAGAAGGAGTCAACATTGACTTACCACATATAGAATTCAATGTAAAATCAGTTACTATGTCCATAACATCAGTTTGAGACTTTTCCGTCTCAGATTCGATTCGCTGAACTAGTTTTTTGGAATTCTCAGCTAATGTGGTATTGAAGTTACGAAGTATATTAAAATGAAACGCTGGTGTCAGAGTTTTACGTCTTTCGTGCCACTTTTCTCCTAAAAAGTACACGATAAACACTCAAAAGCTTACAATATTTAATTGGGATTATATTTTTAATGTAAAACTCTATTTAAGTTTAATAAATAGTAGCACAGAGCGCCGCCGCGTAGCAGAGAGAGAGAGAGATAAAAAACGTAAAATTTTCTTTCTCATCAATCGTTGTACACACAATATACTTAGTTGCAGTTTATTTTAGTACATTCGAATATTTAAAAATATTATCTCCTTTATAAGTAACTTTTTATTAAAATGAACATAATTTAAATAATAAACACCGATCCCCACATTAGTCAACGCACTGGTTGTGTTGCCGGTATATTACTTTATTTTTCTCATTAAAACTTAAGAAAACTAATAAATTTTATAAAAGTCAAATTTACAAGACCATATTATGTTAAATAATTTCGAGGTACAGTTTTATTCTTCAGATTATAAAATATTACAGTCACCTCTTTAGCCAGACCTTATTATACACGAGAAGTCAAGAAAAAATATAGACTATAGAGGACAGTACCATCACTTAGCAGTAAACCATCTTGAAGCCATGGCTGCATGAAATTATACAGGTAACCTTTTTTAATAAATTTTGTTCCAGATAAAAGAACCTGCAAATATTATTTAAGCTTATATATTTATTAATTTTAAGGCTATTCTACTCAATGAATCGTTTTCAAAATTATCTATACTATTGTAGTCGAAATAGCAACGTTTTATGAAACAATTTTTTTTTATAGTATAGCGGACAACGGAGCAGGTGGGTCTCCTATTTGGTAAGAGAAGAACACCGCTGCCCATGAACAACCGAGCCATTGTCTGCGCATTGGTTGTGTTGCCGCCTTTTTACACCGCTTAAGCGGCACCTTTAAAGGCTTCCGATATCCTTATTCACTCTGCGAAACAGAACAAGTACCGTTTCACGCACGTTAAATGTTACCCGTATTTTTCAGATTTTCTAGATTCAGAGCTGAAATTGTGACTTATCATACATACCTCGACATCTTCAGGGTTGTAAAGAATAATAAGTTTCTTCGTAGCTATTTTCAAGCGAAAATATTTTTTATAATTATTACACAGCATCGTAAAATAACGAAATACTTTCCCTATAAACAAATATTATATATTAAGTATACATATATTAAGTAATAAATAATCTCAATTAAAATAATGGCGATAAAAACCAAATAATTATTTAATATTAAATTAACAGATTATCAGCTTCAATGAATTTGATAATCTGCTAATTAAAATGGTTTTATTTGTTATCTTGTATATACTGTTGTACAAACCTGAATCCATTAGAAAGTCTAAACTGTTCTGTAGAAAAATAATACCGGGTGGTCCTTGAATTTTATAAACAAATCCATTATTCATTATCCGGTCCAAACAAATAAGAGCCACAATAATTATAACTAGCCACAAATATATAGTGATCATTGCGAACTTTTAAATTTTAATTACAAAGTTAATATATAAGTGTACGCTTCTGTACCCCACAACCCTTTGAGACTTATTATCTGAACAATTTGTGTATATTCATTATATTCATTGTATAACTCAATGACCTTTGACATTGATAATTTGATTGAGACTCAACCATAACAATATTGACACATTTCATTAAATACTAAATATATAGTTAAGATTATTATCTAAATTATATCAAAATTATTTATCTATAGCCTAGTATCGTTTCAAATCCTTGTTAAGATCTTCTAACAACCTTCGGACGGTAAAGAACTATTCGTAAATAATTTTAAAATATTGCTACGGATAATAAACCCAATAAAAAATGTATAAAATAGAGGTATAATATAACTTGGATAATAATAATAGGTAATATAACTTGCATTTTGAATCCTAAGTATTATAAAATTACAATATGTTTTAGTTAAAATGTATTTAGTCAATATATCGAAACTACGACACTCCATGAAACCTCAGGTATTATGGTAAAAAAACAGATATTTCAAACATATAATATTTTTGTTTTTTAATATTTTAAACAACAAAAATGAACTGTGTTGTGTGAATAAATTTTTTTGCGCCTGTTAATATATTCTAGCTAAGTGTCAATGATTCGGATCCACCAATTAAAAAATAATAAAATTATTTTAATGTTTTCTTCTGGGCAACACACGAGATAAAATATAAACTCTAACCTTATGCCTGAGATCATTCGATATATTTTTTACGAGAATAATGAATAATTATATAGTGTCTATCCGTTATATAAAAAATTGTAACCGATTCTATTATTATTGGACAATCTCACTGTATTTTTTAAAACATCCTTAGGGAGCGTGTGTTTAAACTGGAATTATTAGAGGTGATGGTAATAAGAGTTTTAGATAAGGATATGAGTCGAAGGATCAGTATTGTCAGCTGTAGGTACTATGTGCGCGTACTTCTTGGAGAGGCCCAAAATGTGTGATCACTGCGGATTGAGAAACGTGTAGCTTCTGAATTTTACGTATTTTGTTGTAACCTCGGTAAATTCACTGGGTTTGTACAAGTTGTGGTGTGATATGAATTATAATCCATACAAATCTCTTGTTTGAATTGAGTTCCTTGCTAAGGCATTAGGTTTAACCAGTAAAGTTACTTTTTAAGTTTAAATTTGAATTAAATAAATGCATTATAGACATTAAATTATTTCAAGTAAGTAATCCCTATATGATTTCTGATTGAAAAAATTTATTAAATTCTACTTTATTGTAAGTTAAAACTAAGGGATATCTTATTCAAATTTCAAATTATAATAAGTACGCAACTAATATTGTTAGGTACGTTGCCATGCGACTAGAAACATACGCTTATAAAATAGGTTATAGTAAAGCTTTAAAAAATATATCAGATTGGCTATGCCAAATTGACAGAAATATTAGATCTTGAAGGCGTGAGAAGCCGTATGTAAATCAAAAACTTAACAATGTAAACTCACGATCTCTCCCTATAATACGCAAATTACTAGCAAGATAAATAAATTCATCAGTGTAATGTGAAATGAAACCGTATAGACGAACAAACAAAGCATTCATGGTTCAAGTATGTTACTATAAATTATGTTTATTATTCTCTATGTTGTACGTGTGGTTTAATTTTCAAATAAGTTTAAAGCTACGGACTTCATAGAATGTAACTGTTAAAAATATTGGAATCTGTTTATGTAAAAAAAAATATTCGTCGTTCAAGCATTATTTTATTATATTTTATTCTATAAATTCGCGCTTTAAGTAAATAGTTCACTGTCACTATTTAATATGATTTGTAGTACACTACAGCTACAGCTACAGCTGTAGGTATATAAATACATACCGAATAACACGTTCAGCAAATAGAAATTGATATAAAGAAATAGTAATCTAAGTAACTCCTTTTTTAAAATATCCAAAAGGCTACCTATATATGTAACTCCTTATAAATTATCTTTAATTATTAGTGGTTGGTATAAGAATATATTGTGTCGGCTGTTTCTAAACGTATAAAGGAAACTCGAATAATTGATGAAATTTAGAACCTTACAGATGAAACACGAAAACACTTGATATATTAAAGTAATATTTTTCTTATCACCGTTGCTATGAGAGATATTTTAGCTACAATATGCAATAGATACTGAAATAAATTCCTAATGTTAATTTTTCAGTATTCAAAAAGTTTTTTACAATACTATAGATACGAAAAGAAAAAGCTTATATAGAGATTTAATAATTCACAAAAAATTGTATAATTTTTGACAAATTACATCTGTAGCCTCTAGATAATCTACACAGACGAAGTTGCAGGTGGTTACTATTTTTTATGGTTTAACGGACAATGGTACGTGTTTCTCCTATATGGTAAGAGAACACCGCCACCCATGGACAACCGCGTCACAATCTACGCATTGGTTGTGTTTCCGGTTTTTAACGCCGCTTAAACGGCATTGTTAAGGGCCTCTGATATCCACCTTCAATCAGCGAAACAGTAGAAGCAATCGTTTCAAGTACAACTATTGTTTCACGCTGAGTATTTTGTGAGGCCGTGGTATCACTTCAGACGCGCCGGCTCTATTAGTGTAGTGGTAGCTTAAACTTCAGCATGGCTCTTCCACGGCTACTAGCATAGAGAGATAAACAGCAATATTACGTGGTTATTGTTTAACTGTTTATATGTTTTAGTAGTATCGTGCTTTGTCCGGGTTGGGCAGAGTGCGGGTTCTATGTAAAGAGTTTCTGGGCGACATCAAGGCACTGTGGCGTTACGGCGCGCCTTTCCCCACTTTCCTCAAGCTCATTGGGACCTTAACCCTGTGCCTTATAGTTATCATGCCTTTAATCTATCCATTCTTCATTTTCGCCGTGACATATTTCACATGCGAGAGCTTATTCCTAAGGTATGTATGTATATATATCAAACTTTATTGTTTTACCATTGGTATTTTGTTGTAAGCATATCTGTAGATTGAATTCAATTTTGAAGAGCTTTCATTTTTGTAATGCTAAAATGAGTGATTGTTCTATTCAAGTCATACTACCGATTAGTCATATTAAATTGCTACATAATTGTGTATTTTAAGAGAAAAACTCATTTTCTAGTTATTGGCAAGATCAACCAGGTCGATTTCAACCAATGGCAATAATGAAACATGGTCTATCATTTGTGTTCCGGCCGTTCAGCCCTTCGGACATATGGAAAGTTCGCGAAGTACTCACCCGCGCCATATTACTTGCACATTCCTTCGCCACCTCTGTGGACTATCTCTGTGTAATGCAGGGCTTGCTTGATGAAGTATAAATGCATCGATATATCTCTGTGACGTCACTCGTGAATCGATGGAATTTAATGGTAAGACCTTTCTTAAATAATAAAAGTCATATATTTTTTCATGGTATAGCGGAAAATGGAGCAGGTGGGTGTCTCTTGTATGTTAAATGAACACCGCCCCCCTGGACTGCCACACGTTTTGCTAGTTCGCGCTTTGGTTGTATTGTCGGCTCCCTTATCCTCATTCGCACAGCGAAACACAGTACAAATACCGTTTAACACTGAGTATCCTGTGAGCCCACGGTATCACTTTGTACGAGTCAGCACTGTTTGTGCTTGACCATGAATCTCCCTTGGGGAAAAAGTAAAATATTATAATATTACGGGTGGAATTTTTAAAGTTTGCGATATTTTTAAACTTCATATTTTCAGAGATATTTAATTAGATCATACCACAAAACAGTGATATATCGAACCGACCTCCTGCCAATGATGTTATGCCGATTTATCTTATGCTATTTTGACATTATCTGAAGCTTAAACCACTTGAAACACAAAAAAGGCTATATAATATGAGAAAAGCGTAGGCGATCGGCAGTACGCGGGAGTGTGCCATTGTTACCGCACGATGGCTTGGACTTATTTTATCGTCCTTGTGGTAGTCGCTTGTGTGTAAGTACTTGTTAATTGTTTGCCTTAGTATACTATACAACGGATGATAAGGCCGGTTTTTGTAAATTGAATAAATTTTTGGATACAACAGCTAGAAACTATTTCAATTTATAGGTTTCAATAATGTTAATGAACTCTTATAACTAGTTCCATTGATCTTGTATTAAAATGGCTAACTGTATACAATTGAATTATATCAGTGTTAAATTGTAATTACTAATAGGAGATTCAAATAAGTATTGTGTGTATATTTGGCGTACGTTATTAAAAGTTTTTAATTAGTTGTATATATATATTGCATTTGTTAGAATTTTGTACTGAAATTAAAAAAATATAATTTAATTAATTTTTACGATTTAAAATGCCGGCAACACAACCAATGCGCGGATTTTGGCGGGGTTGTTCATGGGCGGCGGCGTTCTCTTACCATATAGGAGAACCACCTGCTCCGGTGTCCGCTATAGAATACAAAAATCCAACTTATTTTAATCGCCGTTAATGCATATTAAAATTGTTGCTTATGTCACTATTTCTTGTAACATTTCTGTTAATGTCTAAAAATATATATTTTTAAATATTTAAAGTAGGCCTGTTAAATTTAAGCTAAAAATTTTAAGCCCGTCGCTCAAGAAACTTAGATGGTAATATTAATTGCTTTGAGTGATATATAATAAATGTTTTCATTATAGGAGTCAAGCAGAGTACACCAAATTCCCAGAGGGCTTCACATTCGGTGTCGCGACGGCTGCGCATCAAATTGAAGGAGCATGGAACGTTAGCGGTTAGTAAATTATAATACTGTTCTGATTTGTGTACATCCGAATGTCAAACATGCAATTCATGATTTTGAATGGAAGAAAAAAATATTGTTATTCGAGAATACACACATTTTTATCCGTATATATAACTTCATGTTTGTCGATCCACAAATGAGCCTTTTAAATGCATTTTGTGTTGCGCACAACATCTCTATGAAAACAGCTGTCTGCAGGGTCTCCTAAAAGGAAGAAAACACCGCCGCCCATGAACAACTGCGCCACAGTCCGCGCAATCGTTGTGTTGCCGGCTTTTTACTTAAGCACTCTTAAGGGCCTCTGATATCGTCACGAACTCTGCGAAACACCTGACCTTTACTGTTTCACGCTGAGTATTCTGTGAGTCCGTGGTATCTCGAACTAGCCGGTCCAATTAGTGCGTCAGCATATGTCTCAGCATGGCACTACCACGGTTGCGACAGTATTTAGACACTCGCCCGGCCACTGTCAAACTCTTCCAGAGACCGAATAAATTATAACTGCCCGGACCGCAATTCGTCCGATGTCTCAAGCTTCATGGTACACTTTTAAAACCATTATGCTACGAACCTTCAATTAATGAGTCTGCCTACAGTGCCGGAAGTGCACCTGCAGCCCAGCAAGGGATAGAGGTGTTTATGGGTAGGACCTTTTATCCTAGGTGAGCCTTTGCTGGTTTGCCTTCGTTTTCATCAATAAAATATTGTTGAATGATTGTTGAAATGAAAAGAGAAGAAGAATTTTGTAGGTACAATAAAGAAGCATTTAGATAATTGTCTCTTTTTATTCAAGTGTTATGTAAGTGCTTAAAGTCTGCCATTCAACAAACAAACAAGATTAAGGAATTTATCAATATTGAAGGAAATAAGCTTGTCAATCATGTATTATCTTCTCACTTCTCGGTTGTCAATTGATTCTATCTAATAATGCGATTACAGTTAACAATACCTCTAGTAAACTGGTTCACACTAAAGATATTTAAACTGAATAATTGTTTAGTTGTCACGTGATTTTTCCTATGTAATATAATTCGAGTGATCAGAATATTAGTTAACTCATTTTAACGTAAGCCCATTATCCTTCTGCGCCTTCGGTCAGTTCAAGTTCGCGTTCCATACAACGCATTACAGAATTTACTCTGAATAACTAAAGCATTAGTGACCCACCCATAATGAGCCCACATGTTTTCCTCTCAGACGTCATACGACATATACGCTAAATATAGATAATATCTGTTACAGGAAAATCTGAAAATGTATGGGACCGCTTAACCCATTCGAACCCATGGATGGTAGCTGACGGTACCAACGGTGATGTAGCGTGCGATTCCTACAACCGATACCAGGAAGATGTTGATGAGTTGGCCTACCTCGGCGTTGACTTCTATCGGTTTTCTTTCTCATGGTCAAGGCTGTTGCCCACGGGTCGTGTCGACCAGATCAATCCGGAAGGAGTTCAGTATTACCACAACCTTCTGGATGCTCTTGCTGAAAAAAATATTGAACCCTTGGTAACTATAGTTTTATTTTTATTTTACGAAATAATACTCGATAAATTTAAATCAGTTTTATACATTTCTAAGAAATATCTACTACGCGAGTAAAAAAATTCTAATGAATATATTTATGTTCAAGGTAACTTTGTTCCATTGGGACTTGCCGCAAGTGCTGCAAGACCTAGGAGGCTTCGCAAACTCAAAAATGATCGATTACTACGTCGACTACGCCGATTTCTGTTTCCGGGAGTACGGTGACAAAATTAAGTCTTGGGTAACCTTCAACGAACCGTACGAAATTTGTGAAGACGCATACGGAGATATTAAAAAGGCTCCAGCTCTTGACAGCCATGGCGTTGGAAACTATCTGTGCAGTAACAATTTATTGAAGGCACACGCTGAGGCTTATCATTTGTACAACGAAAGCTATAGGGTTAAACAAAACGGTAGAATCATGATCTCGATCAATTCTATCTGGTATGAACCTGCTGATCCTACCAACCCTGAACAAGTAGCTTTAGCTGAAGTGGCCAATCAATTTAAGGTAATTTAGAGCGATTAACAGATATTAATATCACTTGGTAGCAGCTAAGAGCTAAGCGATATCCGAGCTCAGAACGTCAAGCCTTCCAGTGCTCCCGGCCGATGAGATGTTCACAGCCTTCAGGTTGTTCTGACGAACAGCGAGTTGCCAATGGCAATTTCAAAAATAAAAATATTCTACAGAGTATTATTGTGATCACTTTGCATTGGCCATGTAGTTATAGTCGATAACTAATAATTAATTTCAATGACAGCCTCTTTAAATCAATCATTTCTTTTACTAGGTCATTTCGCAATAATTCAAACACTGAAGCGTTTGAAGGTGTAAATTAGAAATGCAAATACCGTTTAATAATTCCAAATTTGCAAATAGAATATACATATATATATCATTTGAATAAAATTTATTTACATTCAGTAGTTTTCCAAATTATTGTGAAAAGTCCTGTATTTTTTTATACATTGACCCTTGTAACTGAAACTAGATTCTTTTTTAATATTAACAGTTTGGTTGGTTCGCACATCCAATTTTCACCGAAGAAGGTGGGTATCCACCAGTGATGGTTGAAAACGTTGCTCAAAACAGTCTAGCTGAGGGCTTGCCTAAATCCAGATTGGAACAGTTTGATGATTACTGGATTGAAAGAATAAAGGGGACTTCAGATTTCCTCGGCATCAACCATTACACTACTAATTTGATCACGGGGCCTGGAGTAGACCCCATTGCAAAGTCACCTTCCTGGCTGAAAGATATCGGTGCTGTTACGTCATTGGAAGTTGGAGAACCTACAGCGTCTGAATGGTTCCGAGTAAGTAACATTTACAGAAATTATTATTCACAAAGCTGTTACTAGTATTTTAATGTGAAAGAGAAGGCAATCGAGCAGGAGGTTCATCTAGAATAAGTGGTTCTCCGCCCATGGACATCTTCAACCATTTCTAAACCTCGAGTGCGTTGCTGGCCCTTTAGGGATAAGTAGGTACGCTCGCTTTTTAAAGATATCGGTTGTTAAATGCCTCTGCAGGCAGCTGATTCTACAGAGTGGTAGTGCTTGGCAGAAAATATATAAAAAACGCACAGTTGTGGAACGTAAAATTAAAATATAACATATTTTTTGTACAAAATATATTATATAAAATATATTATATTATATATTATTATATTTTATTTTTATATCAAATATAATTAATAAAATTTAACATTTGTGTTAAGATAGATCCATGAAACTTAGGGGCATTTAATTTACATATTCAATTTTAAAACCAGAAACATTGCGTCCGGTTTTTTAAAAATTACGAGTGTAGCAGCAGCGTCTTATCTCCATGCTCGCTAAAGCGGTCTGGCCGTGGCGCACAGTAGCTGTACTCCAAACTAAACGAATCCAATCTAAACGAGTATAACCATCGCTAACGTTTACATTTCTACTAAGTAATAACAATTTTTTAGTATATATAGTGTAAACTCCATGTAACGTCCCTCGATTTAACGACAAACTTCCTAAATCGTCGAAATCAATTGGCTTTAGTTGGTTTAGCTTGTCTTCCATCCACCTTTTCTTCTCTCCATTTAACGAAAACTCTTTATAACGCTATAAAATGCACAGTCCCTTCAGTGTCGTTATATAGTGTTTATTCTGTATTTCAATAATTTACAGGTGGTTCCTACTGGATTCGCAAACCTATTGCGATGGTGCAAAAGCAGCTACAACGACCCTCCGATCTATATCACAGAGAATGGTTATTCGGACCGCGGTACTTTAGAGGACTATGACCGCATCAAATACTTTAATGTAAGAGATTTTTTACTTAATCAAATTTTGCTTTGTGAAGATTTTATATGTCTAATGAAAACAAAAATTCTATCTATATATTTTTTATAAAATTCTATCATTTGCAAAAGCACCACTAATAATAATTTTTCAAAATCTTGAAATTTTTATGTGTTACGATTGACGATCGGGAGGATCGCCGGATAAATTTGGATAAGTAGGTACTCAATAAAACAAAAGGCTATAGATTTTTCCTTTTTTATTAAATACCACATCTTTTCCGTTCAGTTTTATCTCACAATATCGATTCAATTATTATCATTTCCTTAAACTTCGATTGCAAAATCGTATACCTAGCCTTATCTAATCATATCTATCTATAACAAAGACTCGGCATTTAATATAACTTTTTAGTAACATAAAATCAAATCTATGATATAATTCTATAACTATGTGAATATTTTTTTTCATTACTTATTGGACAATGTAGCAGGCGGGCTTCTTGATGCTAAAAGAACATCGCCGCCCACGGACAACCACGTCACAAACCCTGCTTTTATAGTGTTGCTGTCTTTTTATGCCGTTTAAGTGATATAACTTATCAAGCCTTCGGTATCCACTCTCATTCAGCGAATTACAAGAAGTGTGTCACGCTGGTATTCTGTAACCCCATGGTATGACTTTACGGTAGCTTACAAGATCGCCCGACCACGAAGTTCTTAATATTTTTAGGTATCGAAGTAGTGTCTTATTGAGTTACGTTTTCAGGATCATTTAGGCGCTATTCTGAACGTCATCAATGACGACGGTGTAAGGGTTCTCGGATATACTGCGTGGACTCTCATGGACAACTTCGAATGGAGAGCTGGATTCTCGTAAATATATTGCTTCTTTATCCTCGGTACCGAATCTGTAACCGTAAATACAGAGTAACTTACCAAGTATGTTACCTCCACGTCGAATTCCTATTGCTCATACAATATATTATACCACAGATCTGAAAGAAATTATTCTTTTGATATATTACTATTATTTTCTTAATATTTTTACAATTCAATACTTAAGAATTTTATAATTATTTAGCTGTGTTCCACGATTTCCATTTAGATGAAACTTTACAATGATATATTATTTCCCACGTGGTATATATGTGCTAAATTCTAGCAGTGATTTACTGAAAAACACATATGTAAATTGCGATTTTTTGAGGCCGAATGTAGTTGAAATATTAAAATTGAAATTAAGACAATTTCTTTTTCTGGATTGAAATTATTTTTGGTTTGTGTAATGTAGGGAACGCTTCGGCTTCTACTACGTAGACATCACAGACCCAGCTCGTCCAAGAACACCTAAGCTGTCAGCTGAGTACTTTAAGAAACTAATCGCGAACCGCGAACTGCCGCAAGATGAACAATTCAAGAAACCTTCGGTAAGAAATAATTATATTTAATTCTGTCGCTTAGCGATACTAGTTGCGCTTTAATTATTGCAATGCTTAATTAAAAAAATTCATGGTTATTAGACGCCCTAACCTCTAAACTTATAATTTTCTTTTTAACAGGAAAGGCGGCATTAAATAAGTGGGGTTATTAACACAGAAACACTGCACTAACACTTCTAAGAAATGTTACATACTAACAAATATTATGTAAATATATTATTTAAATATCACCATATTTATTTATTCACTTGTTTTATTTTTACATGTTAGGTTTACCATACTATTATAAGTATGTAAATTGTAACTAGTTTTCTATGAGTTTCTGAATTCATACAGAGTCCAAAGTTGTTTTATTATCTATTGAATCAATTTTCTACAGCTAATTTTCAAAAACCTGTGATTTGGTTAGTAATAATCAACTTCTATGGTTTAAAAATATTTAGTCTTAATGGATATGTCACAGCAAAATCATTTAAATTTGCATTACAATAACGTCATAAATGCAAGCTGAAAGTATATCTATAAAATCTACTTTAAACATCAAATATCCTTATTTCATATACGACCACACAGCGACGTATGAACGTCTTAAATGTTTTTCAGGAACGCAAGAAGTTGGATCTTTGAACAGGAAATGAAAATAATAATTAATATTTAAACAAGTATTTATTTCATCATATAGATATATGAAATTATAGACAAAAAATTAGTACAAAAATTTAATTGTTATAACATTAATTCCCATAATGTTATGTACACTACATAGAAAACTTGCTTTTCAGACTGTAAGATATGTTTGTATTAAGGCTATACTTAGAAATTATATTTACTTAATATATTGTTCGGTAAATTATTTCGCGAAGAGCACCGCAAATTGACGCGACGGTAAGCAACATGGAATGTTTTGTAGTAGCGACTACCGAGTAGGTTATATGTATCTATTATTAATGCATGAGAGAGCGCCACAAATAAACGGCTCGACTTCTTTCATCTCTCTATCAGTCTCGACTTCTTTCGTAGACATTGACTAAATCACTTTTCTATATGAAACTTAACAATTAATTAGTCTTTCTACGATATACAAAATACTTGTGCGCAAATAATTGACATTTTCCTATCGATTAGGGTTGGTTGACGAATTGAGGTCTCGAGTCTCTTGGAGGTCTTAAATGAGAGAAGACAATAAAAAAGCACCTACTAAGTCGTCGCTTTCGGCTACACATTGCAGTGTACTGAGTCATTTCTTAAACATTAAGCGAATACGAAGTTATAAACATTCAACGACTTTCAAGTCAGCTAAAATCTAAGAGAAAACGAGCGAGAATAATAAACTGAACAATATGTAAAGCATGACTTATGAACAAGAATTAATATACGTCGAATAAAAAACAAAATACAACAAACTACAGAATACAAAATAAAATATATAATAAACCCAGCACCGTTACAACTAGTTACAATAGTTACACAGTTGCTATTAATACTACATATTTATATTTAAATGATGATTACATTATTCTTACAAAGTACAATTACTAATATGGCAAAGTTTTCAATGTAGCATTTTATTAAAGACCTAATTTCATTACTGAATTCATACAAACTCTAGAGACTAGGTGGGCTAAACGCAATTTTGAAGCTTAAGCCAATGAATAGAACATGTCTCGGGTGAAGCATGTCTGCACTAAGTTCGTCCACCATGCGACATATCACACGTACAGCTCACCCCTTCGACACACATCTATCGCGAAATTGCTTCTTTTTTGTTAACACACACACGCGTTATACTAATTGTATTGTCTACTTTTAACCGAATATAAACTTAATAGTTGCCATTATTATTACTACTTTACGATTTACTAATTCTACAACTAACATAATCTCGAAAAATACACAAGGACGGTGAAAGTAGACAAAAATGTTACTACAAGATACGAGTAGTTCATGTCCAAATAATAAATGAATCGATGTAGATCGATCGGTCAATTTGTAGAAATATATCTTTATTATTATCTAAATAACACAATAAATACATTTTAGAAGGCACAATAAGGCACTGTTTCGTTGAGATGTTATCACAATCATGGCTTATATTCCAAGCGTGAGTTCAAGACATTTTAAGAGCTGTCAGGGGTTTTGTGAAACTTGACATTGTCGACTGACAGTTCTTCAAGTTGCGGATACAAAACGTCTTGGAACACCAACCGCTGTTTCGTTAATGAAATGTGTCTGTCGTATTCTTAAAAATAGTCTAATCTATAAGAAGAAGGATTACCGACAGTCTTAGATTGAAAGAGCACGGAATCCTAACTTACAAGTGATTTGCAAAATGGATTCTTTCAGCGAAGAAAGAGGATATTGCAAAGCCTAGCCTGTCAAGCATTCACTCAATGAGTATATTTACAAGTGACTAGCCATTGTAAAGTGGCTAAATTTTCAAACTAAACAAGAATTAATCTAATTATCCTCGATCGTGTAAATAGTAATGAAACCAATGGTTCTATACGTTTCACTAGAAGCTGCTCCACATTCAAAGTGTAAAAATTTCCTCATGATAGCTTGTCCAGTGGAAAACGTAGATCATTTCAATGAATTACCGAGTTTGTACGACGAGCATCTTTAAATATAACGATTCCCAACACAATTTCAGAATCTCTAGGTAATACACCGATCGGATATGTTGCTTAATTAATCACACCCCATTCTAATAAATGCCGAGATGCGTATTCCAATTCTATTCGAAACGAACTTGGCCCTTATGCTATCTTGAGTTTTTATCAGCGAATGGTGTATTACCGATTCATATATGCCGTACTTGTATCTTTTCGATGTTTTGTTTAAAAAAAGGGTGTTACAGCAAACATAGGTTTGTGTGAATTGTACGTTTAGCATCCCAACGGTCCGCAATCTAAAGCCATGTCAAAACGTTGTCTGGTTTGTTTGGTGTGGAGTTTATTAGCGACTGCACGTCGTCCAGTAGTATGTCGTTTGTAAAGTCACCCAACTGAAAGCAAAGAGAAGTAGCCATCAAACGAAATGTACAGATAGATGCGCGTTTGTTACACGTGAAAGGTCACACGGATTTTAATGAATATTATACAACTCTATATTAGAATAAGACAGGCTATTTATAATTATTTTAATTGCCCAAAATATAATAAAAAGTCTCATGTAAGTCTAAATTTATAAAGTTAAAATATATATATATATATGTTTTAATATATACTTTTCATA